>BSBK01003074.1:80000-304557 GCA_027943335.1 Chamaecyparis obtusa | reverse complement strand
ATATACATATATATATATATACATATATATATATATGTATACATATATATATATATATATATATATATATATATATATATATATATATATATATATATATATATATATATATATATATATATATATATCTTCACTAGTATTGACTCATAGTGTTTATTCAACTGAAGCTAAAAAATGTCAACATTATCACTTGATTATTTTCTCCACATTGTGCTTCTTATCCTCATGATATCCTCAATTGTATTTCCATTTTCATAGGTTTGTGTTTTGGGTGCTAAGTCTCTACAGTCTTTACTTAAGTGACTGACCTTGTGAAAATGTAAATATTCCATACTAGTGTTTGTCCCATTGCGAGATCTACCTCTCATGTTCTTTCTCATGCAATTAGCTTCTATATGCCCATACCTTCCACATGTTGTGCAATTAACCCATTTGTTGTAATCCCATATATAAGTATTACCTTGTCTTCTCAGTTGGTAGGTCTTGTTCTAGCCTTTCGGTGTCCAGACTTGCTTCATCTTAGTCATGCATTCTTGTTATGTGTGTCCATGCATGTTGCAAGTGCGACAATGTTTCTTCATGTAAGGTTTGTTAGGATTCCTATTCAACTTATATATGCACTCATGTGCCTGATGTCCATACTTGTTACAACTATAACAATGATCATTAAACTCAGGAGTGGATTTAGGAATACCTTTAGGTTTGATCCTACAAACATTGGATGTGTGGTTTGGTTTTCCAAAATGATAACATGATAGCTTCTTTGGTCTTTGATTTGTGTAGGAATTCATTTGTTTAGCTTATCTTGATGATTCTCCTTGCTCGGTGTAGCCTAACCCAGTAGTACTTCCAAGTCCTCTTTGATGGATCATAAATTCATCAATTTTATTAGAACTGTCTTAAGCTTTCTTAATCATTTCATTATGTTGTTGTTGCATTTTGACCTCATTTTTCTATATCTCATTTTCTTCTCTGAGCTCACTGATGTCTTCAAGTTTCCTTGTGAGATCACTGTTCACTCAGTTAACTTCCTGACTTATAATAACCATCTGATTAGAAATTTCAAAGTGATGCTCGATAAGTCTCACTATCTTAGAATCCTTGTCTTGTAGTTTCTCAGTCATCCATCTTCTATCTTCAACAACCAATTATCTTTCTTGTTCAGCTTGCCTAGCATTTTTCATGACATCAATCATTCTAACCATTTGTGTATCTTGACCGATCTGCAAGGCTTTGACTTCTTTAGTAAGATGTAGATTATTTTCAGATAAATTGGATATTACTCCTTCATATATGTTAGATATATTGCCAGTTCTAGATCCAGATGTTTCAAATGGGTCATCTATGTCTTCTTCATGATAAATAGTTTCACTGTATCGAATAGCCATATTCTTTCTCTAAATTAGTAACTTCTTCAATTCATCTTTTTCTTTCTTGTATTATTCAATGAAGATTTGCATTTGAATCTTTTGATTCTCAATAGTTTTGTCCAACCTATATCTTAAAATCTTGAAATATTTTACCTCTTCAGTGGTTAAAATTTTGTAATAAGAGATCTAGCTTTGATACCAATTATTGGGATTGGAAAGATAAAGTACTGAGAGGGGTGGGGTGAATCAGTACCTTTAAAAACTTTCAACACTAAATAATATTCAATAGTAGTTCTTAACTAACCGACTGAGTCCATTGTTTGTAACATACATTCATATAACTTGAAATGTAAAGTTCATGTAAACAAAACAATAAATCATACATGAAAATGTTAACTAATGACTCAGATATCTTGGTTACATAGAAACCCTTGTTAGAAGGTAAAAACTATGGTGGGGATGACACCCAAAAATTCTTCACTACTATAGTAAATAAAGTATGTCGATTAAAGCTACAATTTTTTATCACTTCTGATGATCTTACCCTATTAGGAGTAACAAAATTTTTGACTAGATCTACCTTGTTAAAGGATTTTACCAACACAAATTATGTCTGCACTCGGTTAGAAGATTTACATAACACGGTTAAGTCTACTCTATTAAGAGATTTAAAACCTACTACAATGGTCAAATTGATAATAGTAGAATATCTGTAAAATGACAAATTATGCTTTTTTGAATCACATCTATGAAATAACAATAAAATATCACCTCAATATGATGAATACAACCTCATGTCCTTCTCAGTAGCCTTGTATGTTTCTGATAAAACTGATACTGTCTCGGATTAACTTCTCTGTCATATAACTCTTGTCTGATCTTTGATGTGTTGTGGGTGGCTACTACTTCATGATCTCATCTATCATGCTTGATTAAAATGATATCTTTTACAATTATATATCAAACTAATTTGACCTAATTAGGTTTACAACATATTAGGAAACCTAAGATCAACGGTATACAAAAATAACCTCGATCTATCTATTACATAGGAATCATCACAAAATTAAATGATTACATCAATATTAAATATGTTTCAATCTTTGTAAACCATTTATAGATCCATGTAAACTATTTTCATAGAGATATATGTCATTCTTGATTACTATGTCATTTCCTGAATAACTCAGTAATCACTGCATTCATTTTTCGGTGAATAATTGATGCTCAGTGTGTAGAATTCTTGGTGATTACTGACTCGGTACTTAGTAAATCTTGATGCTCTATAAATATGCTTGGGTAAACCTTTATTATAATAGATTTAAGTTCTTCCTTGTATCTTCTCCGTGTGAAGGCTTTGTATGCTTAACCGTCTGACTCATTTTCTTCTTATTCCAACCTTTACAGACTAAGTAACTTAAGATTACCGACTGAACTCATTTGATACTAATGAAAATCCATAATTCTCAAGTAGATATAACATTCTACCTCTATAAATTGTTAATATTAAAATTGGAATCATTTTTTATCTTAAATATTACATGTGTCTAAGATTACTATGAGCTAAAATGCATAATCATATCATAGAGATCTAATCAAATGTATTAGAGTAAAGTCATAAATGAAATTAAAATATAATTTCATAAATAAAATTTAGATCTAAAGCTTATACATAGAGAAATGAGAATAGCATGAAATCATACCACTCCATAAGGAGGAGGTACAAGAAAATCAATTGGTAACCCTATTATCCTCCAATTTCTCTTGAAGCCTCCATGTTTATGATTAAGAACATGATTAAAAACTTGATGCTTTCTCATTATTTCCTTGATTTGAATATTTTCACATCATAGGATGTCTTCAAATTGTAGAGCTTCAGTTTCATAATTTATTTATGTACCGAATGAGCTTGGATAAATTTATTTTATACCTTCGTAAGCATTTTGGAGTGTTAAAAAATGATTAAGCCAATTTGGGTTTAGAATTCCCCCTCAACCAAGATAACCATTGGGTTGATTAAATTTGAGGAACAATTAGCGAGAAAGGAGCACCTTGATAGGCCCTCTCTCAAGAGTAGGGAATCCTAGGCACCTCACTCCCCATAATGCAAGCCTAAATTTGAACTTGAGGCCTAGAATATTTAGGAGACATCAAAATTATATATTAAATTAATCTTTGATATTGAGATTGATGATGGAAGAATGATTACATTAAAATAGGGCATAGGTGAGTAGGGAATTGATGAGGGGATGTAAGAATTAAAGATCACAGCTATAATTAAGGAGCCATGTAGGGTTTTGATGAGATTTAATTAAGAGAGGAATCATAATTTAATTTTATTGTTAATTAATGAATTTCTATAATGAGAGTAGGATGAGATGCATTAAATGAGTGCTAAGAAAGCATAGAATTGGACACCTTAGCAAACATTTACAATTTGCAATACTAGATTTAGCCCCCACACTAGTGGTCATATTTTTAGAATGTGAATTTGATGCTATTATCATTAATAGCTATAGATGATGTCAACATATCCTATACATAGTCATTTTATAGTTTTATCAGTTGTTGTGTACCTATAGTGTTGGTTGTATTGATTACTATACCGATAGGATGTGTGTCTCGATAGAAGTGTTTATTTACAAACTTATCTTTTAGAGATGGTTGTACATTGCATACAATATTTGGTGGACTGGTTGGTTGGATTTATCCTATTTGTAGAATGTTCATTTTCATTTTGGTCCTAGCTATTGTTATGTAACATTTTCATTATATCCATTGCAACTGATGGATTTGGAGATGGTGTTACATGGTGGCATGTGTGAGGAAAGTTATATTGGTTGAGGTGGTCCACATCTCATTCATTACCAATGTGGGAATGTCTTCATGTGACTTATTTTAAATTATGTTTGGATGACATGATTGATAACATCAACTAGTATAATAGGGTAACTGCACGAAGATGGGGGGACAAAAAAGGGGGTTATAAGATGCTACTTTTTTTTATGAAATCATAAAACTCTAAACTTAAACGAGAAATTAAAGATAGTTAGACTCATAATTTCAAGATCTGACAACAACAAGAGTTGTAGTAATATGAATCTAGTTTCTAAACTACTAATTCATTTTGAAAATAGAGGAGATTAAGGCCCTCAAAAATGGGGAAGACAAAGAGTGGTCCTATTTTTATGAAAAAACATAACATAGCATCTGGTGTACTCCCCCTATTAAAATGTTAAGTTTTTTTTTAATTTTTTAAATTTCTGTAGTGAGAAGGTAGCTAGTACCATTTAGTTTATCCCATATTTTTCTACTAATTTTTTTATTAATGTATGAATTTTTATAAATTTATGAAGTGGACACATCCTAATAATATGAAATTTGTGTGTGCCACCCTTAGAAATCATTGGAAACTAATCAGAAATTAATTTTTATTTTTAAACTGTGTTGAATTGAGTCTAGCTTCTAAAAAAGTAACTTGTTTCAAAATATGATAAATGAGACAAACTCTATTTCCAAAATACTACATGTTGGTTTTTGACAAAAAACAGACATACAAAAGAAATTAGAGATCAAAACCTTAACATAATCAGAATTCAAAATAAATTATATGGTTAGATAGCTAATATAGAGATCTACAACATTATGTTTTCTAATTTTATCATTGTTGAACCACGTGCAAACCTGACGGGGAGCACACAAGAAAACATGTGATTTTTTTTTATGTTTGCTAGAAAACACATCTCAGACCTATTTGAATACTTGAAGACTTTGGGTTGGATTCCCAAGGAAAATAAAAGCCTTAGTCTTGGTGGATCCAAATGTAGTTAAAATGGTACACCAATATTAGCGTGCATTCCTTATATGGTGTACGTGCTATTTGGAGTGCGCCCTATGTGGAAATAAAAACATATAATAAACCTTCCAAATAGTGTGTATACCATATAGGCTGAGCATGCTATTTGTTGTGTAATCTATGTGGCAATAATAACACGTAAAAATTATTGTAAATGTGGCAATAAAAATTTAACAGGCCTTGCCAGACCAATTTCAGTACTAGGACCATACATAAAATGTAACATTTAAAAGTATTATATTTAAGTTACATTTCAGTACTAATGGGTCCTACTATGTCCTAATATTTCCTAAGGGGTTGTGATAGGTCCTAAGTAGTCCTAGGAACCCTTAGGATCAATTATGACCCATTAGGACCCATTAAGACCCATTAGGAAACATTAGGACAAATTAGAACACACTAATAGTTGTATGAGATGTTAGGATTAGGTAATACTGAGAGCGGGGTGATTCAGTATTAGTGAAATTTGATTTAAATTTCAATAAATTAAAATTCAACCATAATAATGCTAAAATGAAAAGAACAATTAAACACAACACATAACTCATGACACCATGATTTGTTCTTGAGGAAACCTTGGCCAAGGGAAAACCCCTGTGGGGATGGTACCCACAACTATGAGCTAAAATATTATATCCCTGTTAGGAGATGTAGCCCTATTAGGAGCTGATTGTTACATAGTACATTTCCTTGCTAGAGGAATAAAAAACCCTATTAGGGGTATACAAAACACCTGGTTAAAGGTGGTGAGAAAAATTCTCTTACAATAAAAAATTGTCTTAAAGAGTTCTCCAAAAATGAACAATACAAGAACTTATCTTCCTTAGATAGTTTCGATTATAGCTCTATCTATTACTATTCTCACATCTAATCTCTACTCTTAGATTCACAACCTTTCTTCATCATCATACTCACAATACATACCGCTTTCATAAAAGCACTCTATACTTATATAAAATCAGCCATCTAGTCGGCTTCACAGATACCATACAAAACATAATAATAAACTATGTGAATGATAATTATGGAGTTGGGGATCTTATATTGCAAAAGTTTTGGAAATATACTTCATTCATCTAACTTAGCACATTACCATAGCAAGTAACCTTACGACAATCACCACAACTACTCATATTCCTTGTTATACTATTTTATTCTCATCGCATACCTTCAGCTCACTAAATCTTACTGATCTAATCATCAAAACTCATGCGCTCTTACTGAAGCATATACATATTCAAAAATACCTTCCACTAACTTCACATGCCATAATACCTCATACATTTCCATCGCTAACCAAAACTGTAACAATGTACCCTATTACCCTGATTCTAGATTTAGTCATTTTCATGATGGTGAGTCCATTACTAAATCTCTCATCATGTGATCACTCTAGAATAAGTGTTTACATGAATGAAAACCCTTATGTGATCCCTAGTGCTCAAAAACATCACCTGCCAACAATCTCTCCCTTTGGCATTGATGGCAACATTTAGAAAAATGACTAAGTGTCAAAATATAACTCTCTTCTTTTCATTTTCTCTTTTCTACTTTTTTTTCTTCTTATTACTATTTTTATTCTCTCCCTCTCTTTTTATTTTTCTCTACATACTAATCTCCTCATTTTTCCTCTATTTTCCTTTCTCTTGCTCTCCCTTTGACATCAATGGCAAAGGTTCATTCAAAATTTAAACAACTTCAGCACAAAAAGATTTAGTGCTTACTCACCAGTTTTAAGACATCTTGGAAAGAGTTTTCCAAGGTGTTCACTTCCTTAGCCCATGAATTTATTAGTAGCTCACTGACATGGATTAATCCAGTTAGTACATATGATGCAGTCTCTATTACCTTAAGCTTAGTAGGTTTAGAAAAAGTCATTGATCCTTCAACCTTTTCCATCTTTGAAAGATGAGTCTCAAGCATTGAAAGATTAGGGGTCAATAGGCTTCTTAACAAGCCAAATCTATCTATAAATCTCCCTTTCTCCATTTCCAATACATTGATCTTGTCTAATAGCTAGGATGTCTCTTTATCCATTTCACCCATAGTTAGTGAAGATGATTCACAACTGTCCATCAGACTATCAAGAGTAGACCTATCCTTGGATATACTCTCCAGAATGTTCTTTACATGCTTGCAAGGACTTATGTAGTAGCTATAAATTGTATTGCCTTGTGCTACAGAACTCTTGGCCTTAGGAGTAGTAGCCTTGAGAATGTCTACGTCCCATGAAATGGACTGACAAACTTCTCTCAACTTATTCTCCAAAAATCTCTTCTATGCCTTATCTTATGTAGTCTTTAACAATGAATCAAAGTGACTATCAAAGCTATCCAATACCATACCAAGCTTCTCATCTTCATCCTTTTCTTGAAAGATAATCAGTGAGGGAAGTATCTTGTTTACTATTTCAATAGCCCTAGCCATTACCTTTATTCTTTTGTCCCCTTTTTGTATAGATCTTTCTTTAACCTTGGCAAAGGACATGAAGGATATCCTCATAAGCCCATCCTCATCCATACTATCTATATCAGAACTTGTTGGTTTGGCCATACTTGCCAATAATAAGGAGGTGTCCATTCTAACCTCAACAAATTTTTCTATTCTGATATCTTCTTCCTTCTTTTCTTCCAGCTGTATATCTTTCTCCTACATTTTATCTTCTTATTTCTCCTTTGTTTTCTCTTACTCTTAATTTTTCATACTTCTCCCTATATGTTCCTCATCTTTCTTGGGTAGGGTCTATTTATGCTGCCAATACATGTTCTACCTGCATGTTTATAATCTCAGCACTTACTTAATACCCCATAGGGTAACACCATTTCATTCTTGTTTCCACTGCCTCAAAAAAAACACAATCAGTTTCAACCATGAAACAGATAGTGTCCTCATACTTCTCAACAATGTTTTTTGGTATCCTATACCTTTCCTTCATCTCCCTTTGTAGTATCTTTGTCCAAGAAAATAACTCTCCATCAACCCAATTCTTATCATGTCTTCTATAGCTCTCTAAAATCTAAATCCCAATAGGTACATCTTCTTTCCATGCATAGGGGTGCATGCCAAGGAATTTGTGAATTATATGAAAATACATATGAACTAACAATTATCTAGACCTAAATGCTTTAGATTTTTCTTTCTTTATGGCTCTCACATTCTCTACGAACTACTATTCTAGAACTTCGTGAAGATTATATTTCTTATTTTCCTTGCCCATCTTGTAGGCCATCATAACAACTCCAGTAGAAACAGAGTTTGGTCTGCTGTTATAAAACAACTTGTAACCCAACAACATAGCTACCAACCTAACCTCTTACTGAAAGATGTCATTGAATGTCATCACCCTCTTATCCCACTTGGAATGGGTTGGGGTTTTTTCTTATTTTCTCAAAATCTTTTTTGCTATAGGTAGGGCTCCTTCATTATCAAGGCCTGTAATCTCATGAATCATCTATGCACAAATCTTTACTGGTTGATCTCCAATCCAAACAAAAAAAACATGGACTCTGCTAAGGATGATCTTAAACCATTCATCTTCCCTGAATTCTATGAGTAGGGTTAGCTTAATGATAGATTGATCTTGTAGGTGTTTGAATTATTCTACCATGGATCCATTTTATTCTATCACACTATCCAATTCACTATAAATGTTTACATCTTGAATGATTTCATACTTGTAGTGTATGTATGCATTAATATTTTCTACATTCAACATGTCGACAGGGGTTTGTGAAAATGCTCATTCCAGATCATCCTCACAAGACTTGAATGGATGTCTCTTAAACCTATACCTAGGTCCATCCACGACAACATAAACTACTAGTGCATCCATAACTTCTCAATGAGTATAGGTCTAAATACCTTTAATACACTAAAATCTGGATCTTTGCTTCACACGATAACACAATCTCTCTGCTAGATGATTTGAAATGATTAACAATTATTCTCTCCTTAGTCACTGATCAAAAAATGGTGTAGAAATGATATATTCTAAACCTTTTTATCCTTTGCAAGCTGAGTAAGTGCATTAATCATAAGTAGCTCAACTTTGCATCCCTTCTAGTAAACATAAAACTTGCAAATAGGGAAAATGAATCTCCAAGTTTTACGCTCTCATCTATAGACTCCAAAGTGTCTGGACACACCATACCTAATCTTGCATGAGCTTACTCCACATATACATGGGCTGGATATATATTTTTCTCTACATCCAATGCTCCCATTAAGGCCATGCAACCTTCTAGGTTGATGCCTCAAATAACTCATCTTGCAAAGACATAGTATCATCTACTATCTCTCCCTGAAATGATGCCTTGTTTAAGACTTTCACATTCCATATCTTGTCATCCTCCTTGCTCTTTGATTTCTTGAAATTAATCTCAAACTCATTTATGTACTCATTAAGACTCTTACCACTATCACTAACATTATTTCTTATAACCATGGGAGGTAATCCTCTTGGTTCACTTGATCTTCTTGGTCCTCTTCTGTTGTCCTCTCCACTGTATCTGCAAAAATTCACAATGTGTCCAAGGTTGTTGCATTTTTAATATGTAGGTGGTCTCCTTATTTCTTGATTTACTTGTATCTTGCAGTATCTTGTAGTATGTCCAAAGTTATTGCATTTTTGACATGTGATCTTGGTTGTTGATTTTTCTCTTACATAATCTTTCTTATACCTAGACTGATATGGTTTTCTACAATCTACTTTCTTTTGTCCCTAATCATAACAATTAAAACAATAGCTTGTAAAGGGTTTAGAGGTATCTTTACTTTTGCAATCTCTTTTCATATGGCCAACTTTGTTGCGTCCAAAGAATCTACCTCTGAAAGGTCTGATCTATTCTATAGGCTCTTCATATGGAGGTATTTCTTCATTCTTTGCTTCACTTGCATCTTCATTGGTTTTAGAACTTTCTACTTCATTGAATCCAACTCCAGTCATGTCTCATTTAGGTTTCTGTCTTGCTCTTTGCTCATCAATTTTGGCACTACTCATGTGAAACTTTTCAATGTGTAATTTGGCTTGAGTGAATTCACCTTTAATGATGTGATTATATTTCTCCAATTCCTTATATTTATCTTTGTAATGGTCAAGTTCAGTCTTCATTTGTCCTATCTACTCATTTACATCTTTTAGTGATTCTTCAACTTTGTTCCTTGCATCCTTTTCATATTGAATTTCTTTTATCATCAAAAGATTGATTTTCACTTTTTCTTCTCTAGCCTCTTTAGTTGATCTAATATATCATTGACTGACTCCACTGATTTTTTCCATAAGGTCTTGTTTCTAACATCTTGAAGTTTCAAGCTTCTCCATCAGTTTCTTGATGAAACCTTTTGCTCTTCTCAATTTGAATTTCAATATACCATTATCAGCCTTCTCTTTGTCCAAATCTTCAAGTGCTGCATCAAAGTTTTCTTGCAAACTTTCTGAATCTATTCTGATCTCCCTTAAGTTGTTAGGCTTTTTCTCCAAGGGCCAATAGCTCTGATGCCAATTGTTAGGATTAGGTAATACTGAGAGGGGTGGTGAATCAGTATTACTCAACTTTGATTTAAACTTCAACCAATTAAAATTAAACCATAATAATGTTGAAATGAAAAGAACAATTAAACACAACACATAACTCATGACACCATGATTTTTTCTTTAGGAAACCCTGGCCAAGGGAAAACCCTGGTGGGGATGGTACCCACAACTATGCACTAAAATATTATATCCATGTTAAGAGATCTAGCCCTGTTAGGAGCTGATTGTTACATAGTACATTTCCTTGTTAGAGGAATACAAAACCCTATAAGGGGTATACAAAACACCTAGTTAAAGGTGGTGAGCAAACTACTCTTACAATAAAAAACTATCTCAAAGAGTTCTCAGAAAATGAATGATACAAGAACTTATCTTGCTTAGATAGTTTTAGTTATATCTCTATCTATTAGTGATCTCACATCTAATCTCTACTCTCAGATTCACAACCTTTCTTCATCATCATAATCACAATACATATCACTTTTATAAAAGCACTCTATCCTTATACAAAATCTACCATCTAGTCAGCTTCACAAATACCATACAAAACATAATAATAAACTATGTGAATCATAATTATGGAGTTGACGATATTATATTACCAAAGTTTCAGCAATATAATTCATTCATTTGACTTATCATGTTACCATACCAAGTAACCATATTGCAATCATGCGCAGTGCTCATATGCCCTGTTATACTAATTTACTATCATCGCATACCTTCATATCACTGAATCTCTCTAATCTGATCACCAAAACTCATGCACTCTTAACTAAAGTATATACATATCCCAAAATACCTTCTACTAACTTCTCAGGCTATAATACCTGATACATTTCCATAGCTAACCAAAACTATAACAATGTACCCTGTTACCCTAATTCTGGACTTAGTCATTTTTATGACTGTAACTCTAGTACTAAACCTCTCATCATGTGATCACTCCAGCATAAGTGTTACCATGAATGACAACCCTTAAGTGATACATGGTGCTCCACAACATTACCTACCAACATGAGATACTTTAGGGTTCTAATATGTACTAACATGTGATAATGTGTTGTAAGGGGATGTAATGGTCCTACACCTACTTACGACCCATTAAAACATCTTAGGAAACATTAGAACACTAAAATGTTTCCTAGACTATTAATATGTTCTAAGGGGTCCTTATGGGTCTAAATTTTTTCTAATGGGTCCTCAGGGCTTGTAATCAATCCTAAGGGTTCCTAGGACCAATTAGGACCCATAACAATCCTTTAGGAAAAATTAGGACCCATTAGAACATATTATAACCCATTAGTTTGTCTAATACCCCTTAATGTGTTCTAAGGGGTATTAATAGGTTCTAATGTGTCCTAATTCATCCTAAGGGGTTGTAATGGGTCCTCGAACCACTTAGGAAGCATTATGACCCTTTATGTTATATTAGAAGCACTTAAAACCAATTAGTGTTTGTTACAATAGATAATATGTTGTAAGAGGTCCTAATAGGTCCTAAGGGGTACTAATGTGTCCTATGGGGTCCTATGACCACTTAGGAGCACTTAAAACCCAATAGGACACATTAGGACCCATTACAACCACTTAAGACTCATTACAACCCCTTCAAACAAATTAGTGTGTCCCATGATGGTTAATGTGTCCTAAGAGGCCCTAATGGGTTTTTAATGTGTCCTAATGGCTACTAATTCATCTTAAGGGGTCTTACGACCACTTATTACACACTACAACCCGTTAGGACCCGTTAGGACACATTAGAGCCCATTAGTGTGTCCTAGACCCCTTAATGTGTTCTAAGGAGTATTAATGGGTTTTAATGTATAATAATGGATCCTAGTGCATAGTAAAGGGTCTTAATGGATCCTAAGTAATCCTTGTGCCACTTAGGGCCCATTATTACCCCTTATGATACATTAGGACCCCCTAGGAAATATTAGTGTGTCCTACAATAGATAATGCTCTCTCTCTCTCTCTCTCTCTCTCTCTCTCTCTCTCTCTCTCTCTCTCTCTCTCTCTCTCTCTCTCTCTCTCTCTCTCTCTCTCTCTCTCAACATGGTTAAACATATATGGGTATGTGCAAGATCATGGTATGCCAAAAAGTGGCGATGTGAAAAAGAAGCCCTAATTGATAGACTCTTTGAAAAATAACTATAACTTTCAAATAATATAACATTTTTGAAATCTAAAATATACATTACATTCTATACTTCACCTAATATAATAATAATACTGTAAGTGTCAGTTGCTGGATTCGATTGTGTAGCATTTTTTAATCATCAACGTTACGGATCATACTACATGATCCATCGTCAGGATGCTGCTAGAGAAAGGAACATAAAAATGCTACACAATCGAATCCAGAAACTGACACTTATAGTAATATGGATTGTGTAAATTTAATGGATCTAATAATAATAATAAATAATTGTTTCAATTTGATGAATTTTAGACTAAGTTAAGGTGGTCAAACATGAGAGTTTTTATATTCAGGAAAATTTGTAGTACAAAAATCATAATTAATTATGTACCTAGAAAAAAAGTACAAAAAAATATACATCACATCTAGACATGAGTCTACTACTTTTATCTATAATCTTATAAAAAAATATTATCATTCGATTTTGTTTAATGTGGTCAGCCATACACCTACTTGTTATCTTTGTAGTCCTCATTGATAGACTTATTGAAAAATAGCTATAACTTTCAATCTGTATAACATTTTTGAAATCCAAAACATGTGTCACATTCTATGTTTTTCCTACTACATAAAAATTAAATTTTTTTTCAATTTTATAAATTTTAGACTAAGTTAACGTGGTCAGACATGAGAGTTTTTCTATTCTGGAAAAGTTATAGAATAAAAATCATAATTAATTATTTACTTGGAAAAAAATTACAAAAAAATATGTGTCACATCCAGACATGAGTCTACTACTTATATCTAGAATCTTGTAAGTATTTTTTTATCATTTTATTATTTTTAAGGTGGTCAGACATACACCTACTTCTTATTTTTTTCCTAAAATTTTTGTACAACTACATTGAAATTTAAAATTTTCAACATATAGAATAATTGTTTTTCAAAAAAGGCCTAGTATCTTAGAAACTAAATTTAATTTTCTACATATTCTCTTCTTACATATTTTTGATATAATATTTATAACTTGTTCAAATTTTTATGTCAACTTGCTAGAACCTGATTTTTTGAATTTTCATTGCCACTTAAGGACCTAGTTTGGCATACCATGATCATGTACATACTCATATTTTAATTACCAAAATAACCATAGAATAAACAATAAAACAAGAAATGATCCTTAAATGATCATGCACAAGTTGAGAGATTATGGTTACAATCAATAGTCTACTAGTAATCACGGTAAAGACAATGCACGCTTATTCCTGAAATTTAGCTAAATCTGAAATTTCCTAAAATCCTTCAAAATCAATTTTTTTTTATCTTAACTCCTATGAAGTTGAAGTCAATCTCTAACATTTTGAAAGTATATAAATAAAATGTAATTTATACTTAAATGTTACATTTTATTTATGGACTTGGCGCTGAAATGACCTAGTTGGACAATCCAAGCCATAGGGTGTTCATCCTATAGCGCATGCATCCTATAGGGTGTATGCCATATTTATTTTTAGGAACCCAAAATTAATTAGCACCTATTTGGTCCCCTATCTTTGTACATATACCCAATAAGGGAAATATATCTTTTTATTTTTCAAGTGGTTTATGTGTTGGTTGTATGCGCAGTACGTCATGCCCCACCTAGGAATCCTTGGAAATAAGGATCAAAATAAGCATTCAAATAATTTTTTTTATATAAGATAGACTAGTAACATTACAACAATGAAACCAACTACAATAATAAGTATTAAGTAATATAAGAAGTGGAAGAAACATGACACAACTATATATATCTACATATGCAAGCGGAAGTCTTCAACACCACCAAAGATTCTCAAACATGCTACTAAGGCTCAAGGGATGGTTACATGCATCTACTAGTTCTCTATTGTTTAAGTGATTAATATAAAAGAGTTTATCTTAGTTAATATGATATACATTTCTATAATGATGTTCTTTTTAAGCCCAAGGGACAATTCCTACCATGGTTAATCATACAAGATACATTTACCAATTAACCACATAGACAAACATAAACACACATATAATTACTCAAATGATCAAAAAATTAATCTGTTTTGAATTTGGGAGGGTGCATTTCCTAGAAAAGGTATCTGGGTATGTGCAGGATCATGGTATACCAAACTATGGCCTTAAGTGGCAATGAAAAAATAGTAAATCAGGGTTAGTCAACTTAACATAAAAGGTTGAACATCTTATGAACCTTATGTGAAAAAGTTGTAAGAATAGAATCTGTAGGAAATTGAATGTAGTTTCTAAACTACTAACCCTTGTTTGAAATTTTTTTATCTAATAGTTCAAAATTTTAAATTTCAATGCAGTAGTACAAAAATTTTAAGGAAAAGATAAAAAGTACGTGTATGTCTGACCAGCTTAATCACAATCAAATGATGATATATTTTGTCAATATTCTAGATATAAGTAGTAGACTCATGCTTGGATGTGACGCATATTTTTTTGTAATTTTTGGTCAAATAAATAATTAATTATGAATTTTCTGCTACAACATTTTCAGAATAAAAAAACTCTCATGTCTGACCACCTTAACTAATTCAAAATTTTACAAAATTGATTTTTTTTTTCCTTATAGTAGCTAAAGCATATAATGTGACACATGTTTTAGATTTTAAAAAGGTTAAATGGTTTGAAAGTTATAGTTATTTTTCAATTAGTATGCCAATTACGACTTTAAAGATAACTCAAAATTTGACAGCAATTATATTGATGGAAAGATGATAATGTCTTTAAGAAACCCTTTTCATTTCATTAATTTTGGGTGAAAAAATAGTCATCAACTACATAGTCGAAGTCTCTATATTAGATACTTCATACTATCATAGCTTAACAATATTATACATATTTGATAGTAAAATACACACAAATAACTTTAGAAATGTACATACCATGGGGCTATCACTGCGAATGGATATGCCTATGACTCTATCATGATGATAGTGTCTCATGATAGCATCATATGCCACTCTCTGTTAATTAAACCATGAAAATTAAAAATGAGTACGCACAAGTGACAAGTATACATGTATGCATAAACAAACTAAATTACTTAATTACCTTTCCTTTATCAATGGCTGACATCTGCACCCCTTCACATTGCCCCCCAGTGGCAACTGGTGACACCTGCATCAGTATGTAAAAGATGATCATAAAAATTAGAAAACAATGTACATATACTATTATCATAATTTAAAAGGAAACCAATGAGTACATTAAAATATATGTACCATAGAAGTGTCAAGACCAAATGATATGGCTGAAAGCGTGGATCTTGTTAGCCCATTTTCATGTCATAGCTAAATTCTTTAGAAAATGGTCTATTTCTGCAAAAATTTTCATGGCTCTAGCATGTTTCTTTTGGTCCCTACAGTCATTTTTGTGTCTCTGGCTTTGAAACCCTTGCAAATATTCAAAAACTAGCTGTTGTGTGGAAAAAACCCTAAAATACCCTGGCCCTATTCTATTTTAATGTTAATTTTTTGGGCCACTTAAAGTCCCTTTAGCACATGTGCCTTATTGTTTTATCACCTTGCGGGGTCGGCTAATAAATTTTCCTAAGTCTCTAGCACCCGACGGGCTTTAATTCTTCCTAAGTCCTTGTGTTAATTTTTCCTAATGTTCTGGCCTAATATTTTCTGGACCCGGCCTCCTGACACCATCTTGATCCAACAATTGTCACAAAAAGTGCAAGGGTTTTATCAGAGGCTTGCGCTTTTGCGATGATCATTGATTCTCCTTTATGGAAGAGTTTCTCAAATAGGTGGGTCCATTGACATGTATGCACAAATGGTGGTTCCTCATTGGCCAAGATAAATGATGATGCGGCAGGGTGGGGTCAAGTTGTTAGTTGCTTGAGAATTTGATGGTTGTCGCATGATTGTAAGGAATATTCTTCCCCTTCACAATCATGTGACAACCATTGATTTGGAATCTAATGTAAAGGCTGTCAGTGGGTCCATGGTAACATATAAGCACAGTTGGTGGTATATGATTGGTCCATGTATTAACACATTAGCAGTCATCAGTGGGACCTAGTTTTCAGATGTGTCAGAGGGTCCTGACATTGTCAGTAAATCAATGGCGGGTGTAAGTTCTTATGAGATGTGTCAGAGGCTTAAGATCTTGCACCAACCGTTGATTTCATATCTTGTCAAAGGGCTGTCAGGAAAGGGTAAGATTCTGAATCCGATGGTTGTCTCATGATCTGGATGAATCTAGGAGGTCTATGTGAAGATGAGACAACCATCGATCTTCTTGATGCGGGCCTGGTTAATTTCCTCTATCTTTTGGCGGTTGGGATAAAGTTTTGGCAGCTTGACAAAATTTCAAAGGGCTCACTCATTCGCACAATAAATTGGTGATGCTCTAAATCGACCGGCAATCCAACAAACAAGCATTCGCATTATAGCTAAGTGAATTAGCGGTGAGATAAAGTTTTATGTGAACTAGTGAAAAGTCTTCAGTCACCAGTTCACTAAATAAGAGACCGAGGTTAGTAACTTTCCTTTGTTCGCTCGTTCATGGGGTTAGGCAGTGGTTAAGTTTTTCATTTCATGAATAAGGAAATGCCTTGTCACATGTTCGCTAAGAGTTAACCCAAAGATAGTAGGGAGTTAAAAACTTGAAGCCCGGGAAAAGGAAGGATCTGATGGTTAGGACTTAAAGTTGGCCCAGATTTAAATCATGACCACTGATATACTGTAGGTGCCATGAAGTGACCATTGAATTTCAAATTTGAATTTTCTGAGGGTTTCCAATGACAGAAAGGACTAGTTTTAATTGCTTTAGAGGGTGGATGTGATTTGTTTGGTGGCGCTGGTGGTTGTAGTGTGGTCCAGGATGACATGATCGATTGTAGAAAGGTTTGTACCCTGTGGGGATGGATATTTTTGGTTTCTCAAGGCATTTTGCAGGTCTGATCAGATTGGTTTGTATGGTGAAATTTATGATCTTCCTGCACTTCTCAGAGATTTTTCTCATTCGTGAAGATCATCCTTGGATTTGACAGACCTGTACTTGGTTTTCCCTTTGTGAATTTTGATTTTCTATTGTAATTAGGGTTGGTGTAGTTGTTGGAACCCTAACCCTAGTCATCCAAAGCTTGATGCATCCTTTTAGGATTCCAAGATGACTAGGGGGTATGAAGGGAGTGGTGTTGGTTGTTTTAGGGGTTCCTTCTACAATTTTTGAGGAGAATTGGTTCCATCAAAGGGTCCTTTTCCTATAGATTTTCTCTTTCTCTTTCCATATAGGGTTTTCTTTCTTCCTTTGTTGGTTCAGAGAATATGATACATGTTGTAGTTGATTTGTCTTATGTATGAGGACTCAATTTATTCTTACTGTTACCATGCTATCTCCATTCAAATTCTGAATTCATTAATCATACATCAAGGGTGTTTGATTTGTCTATTTGCATTTCCTATGTGTTTGCAAGTGGAGTTGTCTTCGCAGAGATAACTAGTTTAGGATTAGTTTTCATGTATGTATGAGTTGAGGTGTCAAAGATATGTCATTCTTGTCTTCTAGTGGATACTGGTCAATCTGTTATCTATTTATTGGTCTCTTCTAAGGGGAGGGTTAAAAACCTTTGGATGGGTAACAACATATTTGGATACACAGGTGGGTTGTTGAAGTGAGGTTTGGTCATGGTGTGTGATTGATGTTAGGCATCAACACATTGAATTTATTGCTTTCTTGTTTCATAGTTGTCTATTGCAATAGGGTATTTGACTTGTGGCCCATTGGATAAGGCACTGGTCTATGAGAGACTTAGGGTGTCTCAAGAAACCTTTCAAGCCCATCATTAAATCATTTACATTCAGTTCCACCCTTTCCCTTTCATGTTGTTAGGATAGGTCTCTAGTTTTCATACGCATTCTATGCAAGTAGGGATATTGCATGAGATCTTGGTTTCATTGAGGTATAGGATACCTATAAGGGTTTGAGAACCATTCCATAGTCAGTTACTTGTAGGCCTATAGTTTGACACAAGATGTATGTGTGTGCTGATGAGGTATACTTACCTGAGTGATGGGGAGCTCAAAGAAGAAGGAGGATTCCTTTCAATCCTCATCAATTGGCCTTTTTCCTTGTCAAACTTGAGTGCCTACCCTAAGAACTTAGCCCATCTATTGATTCAAGTTTGGTCCTGCAAGGAAAAACACCAACAAACTGGTGACTTTGCTGGGGATTGAAATATGTTTACCATTAAGAGTATCCCAGAGTCTTCCTATATTTCATTTTGGGGAAGAGTCTCATAAATGTCATAATCTGAAAGTTGTTTTTAGATCTGTAAATGTATTACCTAGATTTGTTGTAAAGATTCAAAATTATTTTATGTGACTTTTCTATTAGGAGTGCCCATAGTTTATTGGTGTTTCAAGATAGATCAGTAAAAATTTGTGTCCTCTGAAAAGGGGTAGCGACTCTATACTTGAACAAACCTTAGGTGTGTAACCTTGTTTCAATTTTTAGTCAAATGTGAAGGGAGCAACAACAATCAGCAAAGGCTTCCAGGTATTTCCCATTCAGTATTTTGTGTTTTTGCATGATCCTTATCAAAGGTTTTATCATTAAAGAAAGGACATATAAGTGTGAAGTATGTAGGAAGGATTCAGTGATAAAGAAGGTTAATTTCAAGTATAGATTTCCTATCAGTGGTCTTGAAGATTTTCAAGTAGATGTGCAACAGATGCAGCTAGTGATGGATGTTCATGGAGTTTCTTTTGTCAAAGGATATGTGCCATTTTGTTATGATGGCATACCTGGTTTCCCTAATAAAATCCCTGATGGAATCAAGAGATATTTACCAAAGTATGATAGGGACCAGTATCAGTCAATAAGGAAGCATGTTCAATGGTTTGCTGATGTGATGTGTGATTTTGATGTTTGCCATAAAGACCTATGGATGAAATTGTTTTTTCAAACTTTAGAAGGTGATGCTAGGGACTAGTTCTCTTTTCTACCAGCATGTTCAATTTCATATTGGAGTGAGATGCATTCGGCCTTCATGGATAAATTTGGAGAAAGGGTAAGCATATCTAATTCTTATGATAAGTTTTTAAAGATTCATGTTGAGAGTGATGAACTTGTCCCTCAATTCAATATCAGATTTGCAAAAGTATTGAATGAAATCCCTGAGAGTTATAGACCCAATTATCAAGTATGTATGAATGTCTACTTTGATGCATTTGGTAAGAAAATAAATTACTTGCTGAGGGATAAAGAACCTAAGTCATTATATCAGGCATTTATAACTATGATGGACATTGAAAACAATTTGAAATATGGATTGACTAGAGGTCATTTTTCCATGAATGTATGTCGGTATAATGAATATGAACGAAAAGATGAATATGGTGTTGATACCACAATTCCAAGTCAGTGTATCAACACTTCTGTTGTAGTTTGTAATCAATTTGAAATGTCAAATCAGGATATGTGTATAAATATTGTTGAATCTCTTGCTACTGATGAGACATGTGTTCAGGATGCTACAGCAGTGAGATATATTCCAAACCTTGGTAGAATTGAGCAGTGTGATGGTGTTTTGAGTCATGAATTAGCCACTGCTATTAATTCTTGTAATTTTGATTATGAGCATGTTTCTTCTAATATTCCTAGGCATGAGGTTACTACCTCTATATCTCAGTGTTATACAAATGAAGAGGCTGAAAATTGTGTCTCTATTGATGAGTTTGAAGTTGTTGTACAAGATGATGAATGTGATTCATAGGCATATCATTCATAGTCAAAGGAATATAGTGCTGAAAGTGGTTACTCAAGTGAGAGTGATGAAGGAAGTGATGTTGAGGTGTCTTCATATGAGTTAGATGCAACATGGGAGGAAGAAAGTAATGATGGAAGTGAACATTCCTGTGATAGTGAAGGTGCATCTCAGTTTGTACATTATACAAATCAGCTTGAGTATGAAGATGTTGAGAATGATTTGTCCTCAAGCTTTGAAGATAAAGAAATGGTAGTTCAATGTGATGTCAGTGAGGATGAACATGGAGGTTTGAGTAAAAGGTTATCTAATGGTCCTACATTAGATAATGAAGTTACATCATATAATAGAGAGTTTAGGAGTGAACCATGGTTTTGCTATGATGGTTTTCCTAAACAAGATAATGATGTTGACTGTGAATCTTCATATTGTTCTAACTTTTCTTTATATGATGAGAATCTCCATGGAGATGAAATGGGTAGTGAGTTTAAAGTGTTTTCTAATACTTTATATGCTGAGGACTATGATGATGATCAACCCATTTTTTGTCATAATGTGCAACAAGGAGTATTACATGGAATTATCAATCCATTGTTTGAAGAACATGTAGAGGTCTTAAATGTAGCATAATTTGATGATGATGACATGTGTAAGTATAAATATGATTATTCTCTTGAACTCCCACCAGCTACACCTGAGGATATGCATAGTCAAGGTATGGATGAAGACTTTTATCAAGTAAAATATGTGACTTTTGCATTTCAAATTGATGGCATAGATGAATTAGTAGATAAAGATTAGTTTCAGTTTGATGACTGTGTTCATGAGCATGATGAGTCTTACTTTTATGGTGAGAAAGATGATGAAAATGCTTCAGTTTTTTACATGCACTATGAGAATGTAGACAAAATTTTTGTTTTGCCTGCTGGATTGATTAAAAATGTTGATATGCTTGGTGAAACAAATGGGAATAAAGTTTTAGGCTTACCTCAAGAAGAAAGAAATGAAAATTAGGTACATGATAGAGGTAAGAAGTTTTGAAGGTTTCCAGTGGTTCAGGGCCATGGTTTGTACATAATAGGAGTAGTTTTCCTATTTTCAATAAAGTTGTTCAAGAAGGTTTTTGGGATGGTCTGCTTCTCCCAAAGAACTGATTTGTTGCCATGCCTGCAAGAGGCATGCATCCCTAGAAAGAGCCACTATTAGCCCATTTTCATGTCATAGCTAAATTCTTTAGAAAATGGTGTATTTCTGCAAAAAAATTCATGGTTCTAGCATGTTTCTTCTGGTCCCTATAGTCATTTTTGTGTCTCTGGCTTTGAAACCCTTGCAAATATTCAAAAACTAGCCGTTGTGTGGAAAAAACCCTAAAATACCATGGCCCTATTCTATCTTAATGTTACCTTTTCAAGCCACTTAAAGTCCCTTTAGCGCATGTGCATTATTGTTTTATCACCTTGCGGGGTCAGCTAATAAATTTTCCTAAGTCTCTAGTGCCCGATGAGATTTAATTCTTCCTAAGTCCCTGCATTAATTTTTCCTAATGTTCTGGCTTAATATTTTCTAGGCCCAGCCTCTTGACACCATCTTGATCTAATGGTTGTCACGAAAGCGCAAGGGTTTTTTCAGAGGCTTGCACTTTTGTGACGATCATTGATTCTCCTTTATGGCAGAGTTTCTCAAATAGGTGGTTCCGTTGACATGTATGCACAAATCACGATTCCTCATTGGCCAAGAGAAATGATGATGCAGTAGGGTGGGGTCAGGTTGTCAATTGCTTGAGAATTTGGTGGTTGTCACATGATCACAAGGAATATTTGTAACGCCCCGCCAGGGAACCCAAGAGATTAACACTAAAAGTTATGCTAAGTTATGCAACCAAATATTTTTTTTCATTTACTAAAGTTAACAAGCACATTGAACATAGACTCACAATGATTTACATTCATGAAATTGAATAAACACATCATTTCATTTTTGTTCTCAAGGGTCCCTGATGCAGTATTACATTGTCTAACTAACACTACGCTAACATGATCAAATGCTAAAGAACTTTTAAGTACATAATGAAAGTAAGTACATCTCTCTAAATCAAATTACATTACATCAAATGATCACCTACATCCACTACACATGTCGTAGGGTATGTGGTGATATTTAATACAATTACAATTATCAAATGCAACATGGATCCATGCAGGGATCATAAATAATCAAATAAACCTCCTACAAGTACAAGATAATAACATCTGACATCTGATACATGAATCTACAACAATGGTGGTAATCTGGTCCAAGTAACAATCAGGTGATGGAGGATATCCACAATAGTCTCAATGGAGAAGTACACTACCTCCTAACCATGTGGAACCCAGAGGTCCACCCCACCATGCTAGGGAGATAACACCAGGCCCACACACATACTAAGGACCAATCCCAATCACCACCTAGAAAGATATCTCTAGAACAAGAGGGTAAACGGGTTACCAGAGGCACTGACCTATGTAGGATATCTAAGGTGTGAGTAGGAAGGTGTCATCATGCAGATCCACCCTTGAGTTTAGTCCTGAAGGTTCCTCACTGAATCAAGGGCACTCACGTGATCATACGTGGCATCGATATCTCTCATGAAGACAAGTATATCGATGATCCACCCTTGAGTTTAGTCCTGAAGGTTCCTCACTGAACCGACGGCACTCAAGGCATGGGCGAAGTATCACAAATTATCTTTTTAATGTTTTCCTAACTAGATCAATTTTTATAATGTTATCACTGGAATTAAGAAACTTGTCAATGGATGATCCGTCAGCCACTTGTGGGCCTCGATGATCCATTGCAAGCCACCCCCTATGTCACATCTAGATAACCTACCCTAGTCTCTCAACAATACCCATCCTGGTTCGTGGCCACATATATCATATTAAGCACCAAGCAAATAGATAAACAAGTAAAACATATTCCCATTTCAAAACATAAATCCACTTGGCCACTAATTTAAATTTAATCCACCAGGAGGAAAATAGTAACAAGGATCAATTTGACATCCCAATCAAAATCTCACATCGAAACATCTCAAAATCAAACAACAATAGATCAGAGATATGGAAATCATCATTAACATCAACAATCATAAAGATCAACTTACATCCACGACACATACCCGACCTCTGGATTTCACCCCCTAGTTGGCCATCTAATCCCATATGCAAAATAACTACAACAACAGTAAATTTAACTTGCACAAACAATATATGCAAAGAGAACATCTTACACAAGTAATTAACATGTCATAAGCGAACAAGGACATAAGGATCATTTTAACATATAATTTTTCTCACACTAATTAATCACACCAATCAGAATATCCACGTCTACAATAAAATGACCATATAGTTAACATTCACTAATGCCTATTATAACTTGGTTAAAGAGAATGTTTAATTAACTAATGAAAAGATTAAATAATACTAATCTCGGATATGCACTCATCAATTACAATTAAAGGATAAATCAATAAGTTTACTAGTAATAATGCTATAACACCTATTAATAACATTCAATTACCAAGACTAAATTAAATACCAAAACAATAATGAATTAACTAGTAGATTTAAAATAATGTTTAATAAAACCATTCACAACAAAGAACAAATATTCCAAATTCAAATTTAAATAATATTTCCAATTTATATTGCTCAACTTTTAAAACAATTAAAAAAACAACATCGCTTAGTGGTTTAATAAAAACATATCTCATTAATTCCTAATCAAACTACAATGCTCATAAATATAAATAAAGTAATACAAAAAAACAAATATTAAAAGTTCCCTTTTTGCAAAATTCCATGGGGAAGGAGTGCTTGTGGCCCCCACAAATCAACAAGCACCCAAAAGTGGCGTCCAAAGTAGGTCAAGGAAGTTTGACATAAATAAAACTTTAAATAAATCCAACATTGGCACAAGACTAAATCCCTTGGAAAGTGGGTGAGAAATCTCAATCATTAATGCATCCCAAGTGGGAGTACTATCCCTTACTCACGCCACCTCATGTGTAAGAAGGCCTGCACAAATATTTATTAACTATGACAATTCCTTACTAGCCTATGACAAAGGCATGGGAAAAGTACATGGTAAGGAGGAGGAGTAAAAGGGCAATCAAACACATGGTAAAGTATGTAATAAAGGAGAAAAGAACATGTGGCGTGGAGATGGGCATGGCTATCAACTCATTTCCAATTTTATTATTATTTTTTTAAAAAATGCCATGAAAATGCTATACAAGTGGGGTGCGAATTACAAGAGGGGAGATGGAGTGCTTAAGTGGGTGAGGGGACCTAAGATTTAACCTCTCCCCATCCCTTAATAAATTTAGTCATCATCATTGTTTTTGTTTTTTTTTAAAAGAAAATTATAATATTTATTGGCTTATGCATATTGAATTTGAATCCTACAAGAGGGTGTGGGTCCCACTTATTTGGGAAGATAAGAATTGTTTTTATTTTATTTTATATTTAATTTATATCTTCCACATCATGGGATGGTGGTGGTACTTATGTATTGAACCATATTATATGTTTTTGTTTTTGTTTTGAAACTTAGGTGGCTAAAGAATTAATAAAATATTGACTGTGTTTTTTTTTTTGGAGATGTATGGGAATTCTTTTTCTTCTTTCCTCATACATTTTCCAGCAAGCTGGAAGTGTCTATTTTGTTGATAAACTTAGTTTAATTTTTGTGTGCTTGTCTCACTTTAGGACTTAGTTTATTTTTGATAACTCATGCAAGTGATGAATTGTTACCACATTTGATTTTCAGGATGGTATTCTAATTCTTTCTATTTAGATTATTTATGTGATTTACTAAATGAATAATATGGCGAAATTGGAATCAAAATATAGCTAAGTTCCATTGAGTCATGAAATAACAAATTCTTTCCATTCCAAACTTGGATTTCACCAATGGTTGAGTTTGAGGGGGTTGAAAGTTTGTGATGTTAAAACTCCCCATTACAAACTAAAATTCTCATTGATTAATTTCTTCACTCTACATTTTGAGAAGGTAAATGTGTGCTCTCAATTGTTGAAAAACTTAAAACTAATTTGGAACATAATAAAAGAATTCAAAACCTACCTGGTTCTCAAATAGGTTGATGAAGTCTAGCCCCTCAACTACTATCTGAATCTGCTTCCACAAGCTTAATCCCTTCTCTTCTTGCTTTCTTCTCCTTCTCCAAGCCTTCTCTTCTTTCTCTATTTTCTCCCCTAAAACTTACATATCAAAAGTGATGATAAGTCTCTACTTTTGGAGGCCACCTCTTTGATTGATCAGCTCTTCAGACTTTGTCTTCTCTACCTAGTCATGTACTATTTCAGTGGGGGTTCTAGCAGTTTCTTCTGACATTGTTTACAGCTTCATGCTTCGGAGATGCTTCATGCTCTTTCTTGTTCCTTTCTTTGGGACATTCCCTAGATTGGAGGCTTTGTTTCCTTCATCTAGTTTATTTCTTGTACTTGGGTACCTGATTAGGCCTTGTTGCCGGGACCCATTGCTCTTTCATGGATTTTTGTTTTCATGCATCTTTTAGTCCTTAGTTGTTTAGCTTCTCCCTAAGTTACACTTAAGGGGGGGTGTTAGAGTAGTCATATTATAGCTAATAATTAATTTATTTAATTATTAGTCTATTATTCTCTACACTTAAGTTAGACTTAGGCATCTTATTCTTTAGGGTTTCCCTTTTAGGGTTTCATGATTCCTCTTATAAAGATTCACCTCTTTGTATTTCTTAAGAGATTAGAATATCATTTGTAATATTGTGCATATGATGTCTCTGGGTTTTTGGCCTCCATAGATTTTTCTTGCCTTCTGTGCTTTGCTTCTTCCATGTGACAGGGTTATGCATGCAGGTATTCTTGGGAGATTAGTCTTTCACCTAATCTAGCAAAATTAACTACCTTTCCTTTGTTGACACCTGATGAAGGAACCCCCTTGTGGCCCCCACTGACATCAATTGTAGCCTGCAAGAACACAATAAGATGACAATATATAAGTAAATGTATGAATTTTATTACTCTAATTGATGGAGATTTAAGCATTTACACCAAATGATATAAAAAATAACTAATGGGTACATAATTTATAATATACTCTATAGTAATCAAGGCCAAATGAAATTGTCAAAAGTGTGGACTCATCCACCTGTCTCACCTCCTCCTATGTCATCAACTGAACATAAATGGAAAAAATATATATACATATGTGCATGCAATCATTAAAAATAATCTAAATAAATAAATTATTTTTAAATTAAATAAGTCATGTGACAAATTTATTTATAATGTTTACTCTTACCATATCAATAGGAGTCAATGGCTCTGCGTACACCTCCTGAGCACTCTCATTAGATGTAGATGCTCCATGAGGTGTTGCAGCCTCTGCAGCTACGTCTCCTATATCCTCCTCATCAATAACATACTAATATGTTTCAGCATCAGTAAGCGGTCTGAGGCACATATTCTTGTATATAATGCAAATATGGGGCTTGCATACATGTGAACTCTGACGATATGTTGATGCGCCAACATCATCCACACCAGGAGGCAACACTGACCTAGTTTGCATGATCAACTAATCACTTAGTAAATGAATGGCCCTAATAGTCTGTGAGGCAGCCTCTACAATGATATCAAGATGCTACACTCGAGGAGGGGGTGCGACATCAGTGGGGGGGACAAAGGTAATCGCCTTTTTGTGCTGGGCAAATGGCCTAGTCTAAGGAGCTGCTCCACCTACGCCCATGTTGGGCCTCATACTCCAATGATCAACATGGTGACCAAGCACAAACTCAGCATACAATTTTTTTATGAAATAAAATGGGACCTCCAAATTGCTATGGGGTGGTTTATCAAAAACCATCCACCAGTGATCCCAAAAGTTTGTGTGCATTGCTTCATTTGTGCACTATTTTATTGATAATTTTGGATTTTTGGGGTCAACTGGTATTCCAATTTTAGGATTAACAAAAAGGGCAGCTATATCTTCCTTACTTATATTAAGGGCCACAATCCCATCATGGTCAAGCCCGTCATCAAATTGGGCATGCATATCATCATGCCAATGAAGAGTAGCATTATGTTGTTGCGTGAGTGTGTCAATATTTTCAACAATTGTATTTAGTGTGGCAAGTATGGGACCTAATGTAGGTATATTTTGATATGTGTTTTGGAAAACTCATATTGTGTTCAAATTATCTTGTATCAAATCTTCTAAAGATCAAGGGTTTTGACATGGGGGATTGTTTTCAGGATCATTATTTGGTGCAGGAGGGTTATTTTCTTCATTGTTGTCAGCCATGCCTGATTAAATAAATAAAAAATCTAAATTTCAATCTAATTTTATATATTATTACAAATATAAATACAAAACCCTATTTCAACAAGAAAAAATGACATTTGGCATGAAAATTAAATAAAATAATCAAAATAAATAAAAAATTTACTTACTGAATACGTTGGGGAGTCAAATTTGTTGTTGCCAAAATCAGATACTCGAAAATATATCATGTATTTGATATATCAAGTCGTTTTCCCAAGAAAAACCATGAAAAGAAATGAGGAAAAGGGATTGCGGGTTTCAAATTTATGCCACAGGTATCGGGTACCCGATTAGGTCTGTGCTTTGGTGTCAAGTTTTCCCAGGTGTATTGACACCTAGGCCTACTCAAAAGTCAACAAGCATTTTCATGCACTTTTGGACAAGTGACAAGTGAATATTTTTCACATCACCACTTTTTGGCCCCTCATGCTCTTGCACATACCCAAGTGTTGTATTCAATTGCTCAAGACACTGATTTAGTATTGTATTCTTGAGAAACTGAATCAGTGTGCAATAGAATGATAGAGTAGTTCAAGAGTGCAAACAAGATTTGTGAGGTATGGTTTTGTAATATGCCCTTTATGTTGCCTTATTTTCATATCTGGTGAAATCAAGTTTGTGATTTGGTTTCTGGCACGATATTATGATGAATAAGGTAGATTGGAGTTTTCTCTTTATGCCTTACAGTTTCTTTAAGTCATACAGAAATTATTTGTAAATACACATTGTAGCTATAAATCAAGATGATCTAAGGATTTGGAAGGACTGGGTTAAGCCTCTGTTGAGGAACCTTACTTTAAAAGGTAGCATAATATTACACTTTTATCATTTGAAACCATCAAATTAAAGAGATATACCTTCCTTTATAAGGTTATTAGTGACTTTAAGAAATAATAACCCAATTATGTTATTCAATTGAGTTTGATTCTAGTTTTTGGCATAGATAGGTGCATCCTTCACTATAACTTTTATGCAAAAATAAGCACAGGAAAATAAAACTTAAATGACTCACAAGCAACATTACCATGTTGCATAGCATTTTTATATTATTCCAGCCAAGGAAAATTTTTATATCATAGCTTTGTTCTTAATCATATCTTTATAGTTTCTTGGCTTGTTCGATTGCAAATCAATCTTTCCAACACTGCAATTTTGATTTTTATTGGGAAACTATGTTACTAGGATATAAGAAAAAAACTTTTGAAAAACATGAGTAGTGATGTTTGTTCCACAACTAGTAGTTGGGGGAGGTCAAGTCAAACTGGCATGCCAGTTTCTAGTGAAACCTGGTCATACTTGGTAAAACTTGACTTATCGTGCACTGTTTATTCAAGAATCTATGTACAATTTGTGATCATTTAATTTAACATATTTTTACCATGTAATTGAATTCTATTTATCCTCTCATTTTTCTATATCAATGTCATGTAAATGTGAGGATACTATGTTTCCTAGCTTCTCCCTACTGTGTCGCCCTTTGCTAGGGGAAATGGAGTGGAGTTGGCTAGCTTCCCAACTTCCTAGTTTAGTCCTCAATGGGACACAATAGCTTCCATAGTTGTGTACTCATTTCTTCTTGTAGCTCCAACTCTATTTTCTATTGTGGAGGGGAATTTATGAACTCTCATAGTTGACCATTCCAAGTCCTTGCCAACAGCTTTGGCTCCTACTTTACCTCTATAATGTTCCCCTCTAATTCCTGATATGCTTGTGACTACATATGTGATCCTCTCATGCTGTGTATGTTCAACAAGTCATCCAACTTTTACTTATCCCACTAGAGGGGTAGTGGAGTTTCTTGATGTGGATTTCTGATCATTAATTATTTTTCAATTTCATTTAGATGATTTAGTCAGTTCTCACATGAAATATGGAATGGGATACTTCTCAAGAGGGTTAGGGATGTACATGGTATGTGTGAACATTGAAAATGGAGTTGGGCTTTCCCATCTTCACATCTCTTGTGTGGATGGCATTGGGACTTAAAGTTTAGTTGGAAAAGACTTATTTTCAAAATGTCATTTTTTATGTTATAGATTTATTTTTAAAGTCTTGTACCAATTCTACTACTAGACATTGCAAATTTCACTTATACCATTTTAATGATGAATGTTATACATAATATACCCTCATTGTATGTTCATAGTGATGAATATTTATTATAGACTATAGTATCATTTTCTATAATTTTTCATACAATTAATTTGTTTTAATTTTTATAGGTTCTTTTCAGTATTGGTAGCTATATCTATATCAATATGTTGTCATAATGTAAACCAATTCAGTAGACTGTGCATTTTTCTATATAGTTAATGAGATAATGAAATTCAAAAAAGTAATTTTCTCTCTCATTTTGCCATTCTGAAAATTTGCCATGAACTTTCAAAGTTTTTTTTTGTAACCTTCTTTTTTCAACATTTTGGACCTTGGCCATATCTAAATGGAGATTGGAAATTGAATTTGATGTTCTCAATTGATTGTTTCCAATGGGATACAACAGGACAGGAAACATAATATATCTTGTAAGCATAGTATAAGTGAACAAAAGAATATTACAATACTGTTATGAAATTACAATAGTTTACCAACATGGGCTTCATACATAAACCAACAATCTGATATAAACACATAAAATTTGGGTAGAGCACCCATACATACAAGTACTCTTTGAATAGTTTTGAAGAATTCAAAATGTATAGTTCTGATACTTTGCATTAGAACAACATAATTTATCACTATAATTGATCTTCATCATGTGTTACTCCTTGGTGTATTCCATTTATATTTTCTAATGTAATAAGGCTAACCAAGTCAAGACAAACACAAGTAGGAATAAAAAGTACATTTATTTTTAAGTAAATCATGAATGCAATCTATAATGCATGAAATAATAGTAAAAACAATATCATCATGGCTGAAATAAAAAAAATATATACTAGAGCATATATAGTAGAGAAGCTGATAAACAAAAATAATTTCATCACCACATGATATCAACTATATCAAAACATGTGATTTGAGTTTCAACAAAACAAAACAATGTCACACTGATATCAACTGTATGATGTTGATAAGATGAGTATCTTGGCTAACCTTGCCTACTTAAAAATTATGTTGGCTAGCCTTGCCAATGTTTAAGTATCAAGACTTAAAATGAAACAAAAGTAGCTAGAGGTCTACAAACTTCATTACAATGTACTGCACTCTTTCCTCTTAATTCATTCTCAAGAACCCTTTGGCTCTTTTAGTTTCAACCATGAAGGTGTCATATGCCTTTAGCATAGTGCCTTGACTCAAATCAAGGATGCCTTTGAGGGCCTCATACACACCATCTAAGACAAAATCTAAATCAGAATTATCTATTTTGATAACAAGAGGCAAACGGAATTCCTCTTCTATTCTTTTCATAGTTTCACAAATAGCATCAAGCAAACCAGCCATGGTTTCCTTCTTCCTCTTTCCCCTCCTTAGTGACGGTGTTGAAGGATTTGGATTACCACTTGCACTCGATTGATTGGAATGATATAATTCATCATCCAAATCACTTGTAGTGTTAAGAGGTGTACTCATAGGGACATCCTCATCACAATCCATGTAGGTGGGCCCATCCATATTGAGCCCTTCTTCTATCTCTTGTACAATAGTAGCTATGGTACCTTCAGCTATGTCATTACCCACAATGAAGGCCAGGTCATTTTAGTACTGGAAGGGTTGTCTCTTATACACTTTGGCACTTTTGAATTCTTTTAGATCTACATGTTGTCATGATGAATGAATTAGATATCTGTCTTGTATCTAACTTAATAAGAAGGAAATATTGCTTAGACCAAATATTCAAAAGAGCATGTTACCTTTAGAAGCTCCTCCCACACCATGTCATCAACATCCGCACATTGAGTAGCCTCATTCCATACAAACCCACTCATATTCTTCAACTCTCTCACACTACTACATTTGGGGCCAAATTTTGATAGAAGTTTTCGACAGGTAACTTTTTATTACGAATTTGGTGTTTTTCTTTTGTAATAGGCCCCGATGATGTCAGTATTTCAATGGGTGTTTAATTGACCATTGAAATTTTGACAAATTCAGGGTATAGATAAAAAAAAATTGAAATGGCCTCATCATTTTTATTTCGATTGGATAGAGGCAGTGGGAGAAAAGGAGCGAAAGCTAAGTGTGGGAGAAGGTATGTGATTTCTTCATCTTTCGAGCCTCTGGCATCATATTCAAATGCATTTCATTTTATTTGATCATGAATGCTCTATGAAATGACCGCATTCTTATGGTGTCATGTCGTAGCTAGTGCTTTATCTCTATTATTTGATGTTATTGGTGCTTGTGCTCAAGAATATTGATTCACTATATTCAAATGTTTGGATTCATGTTTGTTGATATTACTGGCATATATGTTTAATGATGCCATTGTAAATTGCTATCACTGAAATGACTACATTCTACTGGTGTCATGCCCTAGCCCATGCTTTAACTCCATTATTTGATGTTATTGGTGCTTGTGCTCAAGGATATCCATTTTTTTGAAATGTTGATTGTGGTTATCAAATAGACAGCTTGTGAGCTTCTAGCTAGGCACCATTTGTATTGATAGCTTAGGGCATCAAATGTATTGTATCATTGATAGTTGATACTTTGTTAAAAGGAAATAGGACAAAGAATGATTTTTATTTAGTTTCTCTATTTTGATCCCTGAGTGGCTTACAACCCTAGAGAAGTATATGCAGATTTACGGATGTAGTTGCAAGATACATAGCAGTCGATAATTCACAATAAATCCATGCATCCAATTTGAATAGCAATTAATACAAAGAACTAGGGTCCTCCAATGGCCCAATCATCCAGACCTTGACTGTCCCCTCAACTAGTGACCCTTCAAAATGGGGTTATCATGAAATCAGTGAGTGATCCTTCATTCTCCTGGTGAGCTTCTAGGTAGGCGCTGATGGAATACTTGATAGCTTAGAGCATCAAATGTATATTGTATCATTGATAGTTGAAACTTTGTTAAAAGGAAATAGGACAAAGAATGATTTTGATTTAGTCTCTATATTTTGATCCCTAAGTGGCTTACAACCCTAGAGAAGTATATGGAGATTTACGGATGCAATTGCAGGATACATATCAACCAATAATTTACAAGAAATCCATGCATCCAATTTGAATAGAAATTACTACAAAGAAATAGGGTCCTCCAATGGCACAATCATCTGGACCTTGACTGTCTCCTCAACCAGTGACCCTTCAAAACTAGGTTATCATGCAATCAGTGAGTGATCCTTCATTCTCCTAGTTTGCCCTACATCCAAACATATTGGACATACACAATATAATGATAACAAGTCTTTCACAATCCCCCTTCCCTCAAGGAACACTATCAACCATCCCTTCCACATAGCATTTCACTATTTTATGAGTGGATTGTGTAGGAAAAGTTAACATTAAATAAGGAGCAAACTCCTCAACACATCTTGGAAACCATTGAATTGAATAATAAATGAAACCTAACACCAACACTATTCCTTCCATAGTTGCAAGATACATAGCAGTCGATAATTCACAAGAAATCCATGCATCAAATTTTTATGAGGATAGCCTACTAATCAATAGGAATTTTCTTGAGATGACCAATGATTATGCATTTTGATGGCATTTTGCTAGTTCAAAAGGATAATATAAATCTGAAACAATTTTTTCTAATTTTCTCAAACTATAAATGTGGTTAAAGGGAAAATAATATGTGGAAAACCCACAAACCGAGCTAGCAAATGATTGTACATCAAATTATTCCTATATTCATTCAAGTATTGCTATGCTTCAGCTACCTAAACTTTGAGCTTCATCTAGAGGAATGCGTAGCTTTAAGATAGAGTTACTTCTTGGGCCTTACAATAGGGTGGAATATGATCAAGATTTGTTTAGTCTATATCTTTTTTAGTCATATTGTTAGGTTCTTATAGTTCATGGTTTGAATCTATTATGGTTGTGTAAGGGATTTGTAGATAATTTTTCTAACATAATTATTGGACACCATGATTGGAACAACTAGTTGTTGGCTATTGTAGACATGAATCATATCTGTCAATGGTTCTTTGTGCTCAAGAATTTGTTGATCAATCTTTGAGATTTAATGTCCCAGCTTTAAAAGAGTGATAAAATATATAGTGAGTGCTATCTTTTCCAAGTGTTTTGTGGGTGCTATTATCTTCTAGGAGTAATTGCTAGAACCAAATTATGTTCTTTGCCTCTAGTAAATATTGCAGACACAAGGTCATCTTCTTGGTGAAGGGTTTCTTCCATCCCCATGAGGAACTATTGCATGGTTTCCATTCCCTTGTAGTATACTGAACCTAATTTAATACAAGTGTGCACTATTCTGGGTTCCATAATTTATGGCCCCTACACTGTGGTTGTTAGCCTAATTAAGATAGGCCTACCTTTGCATAGAATAAGAGGACAACATGGAACAAACATCGAGAGGTTAGGGGGTTTTTCCTTGTCCATAATTTATTATTTAAGTGCTAAGTGATGATGGGTATATCATGTAATTCATACCTAGTGCGTCTCTTTCTTTCTCTCCACATTTCACATTAGGAGTATATGTTATAAAATACTAATGAAATCAACTATAGGTCAAATCTAATCAAAATTGCAAGATAAAGATTAAAATAGATCTTGAAGAAATATGAGAACCATTTTTTACAGATATTGTACAAACAAAGAAAATACTCCAAAGAGGAAATTCTTCAATGTGGAACAATTGAAGGACAATATTTTACTTTTATATGCACATATGCAATGTTTTTGATATATTTATGAGATAACAAAACCATAGAAAGAATAGCATATAGAAGAAAGTAAAGAATAATGAACATACTTTGAGATATTGTGGAAAATTAAAGGAAAGAATGCTTGGTGGGGTTATCATGCAATCAGTGAGTGATCCTTCATTCTCCTGATCTGCCCTACATCCAAACATATTGGAAATACACAATACAGTGATAACAAGTTTGTCAAAATCCCCCTTCCCTCAAGGAACACTATCAACCATCCCTTCCACATAGCATTTCACTGTTGTATGAGTGGATTGTGTAGGAACATTTAACATTAAACAAGGAGCAAACTTGATGAAGGGTGCTCCCCTTAATACCACAAACACATAACAGATATAGAGAAACAACAACAATATGCAAGAACAAAAAATTGGCTTCTTATTATCTCCACAAGGTGGAATTACAAACTTTCAGAATTACAATATGCAAAGCCACATGGGCATTCCCTTACAATATTCTTTAGGAAAAAGCCTCGAATCAATACCCAGATCTACTACCCAGAACTATTCTGAACTGCCTAAGACAATAATACAGCCTTCCTTATATAGGCAATTTTTCCACTGCTTGGGAAGGTTCTAGAATTTTAGCCAATAAGGCCGACCAAACTTAGAATTATTTTATTTTACATTTTATTACATCATAGTCGGCTCAAGATAACCTTTGAAACCCGAACAAAATTTTTGAAGAAAATCATTTTCTGCCATTTCAGGTGACCCAACTTCTGAAGACCATAAGTCATCACCAGTTGACCCGATCGGCTATTATAACCCCATTTCGGAAACACCACAAAGCGCTCTACAGGCTTGACCCGTGCAAGCGCCCATCACCCAAATTTTTGACCTCATCCGGGGCCTCTAAAGCCTTCAAAACTGAGTTCAAAGTTTCTGTACCATGCTGCCAATACCGAAAATCTTCAATATCTTCCAATGTACACTTGACCTGGCAATGAAACTTTACTAGCAGACTTATATGACCAAAATGAACCTCCAAGAAAGAAATCAGATCATTCTGAGCACATACTAAAATTACCAAAAATAGTAACTTTCCACAAATAACAGCTCTGCACAAGATAGCCCTTATTGAATTCAAAAATAGAAATATTTTTGGGTGATGCAAGATTGCTCTTACACCCAGGATGCTCCTGCATCAGACACCTGGGGTAATTTGAGAAGTGACCCTATCATGACTTAGGTGTGCAGAGGAAAACCAAGACGGTTAACCTCCTCCTTTGTTAGCCATGATGAATCTTCAATAGGTCGTCCTTTCCATTTGACCAAATACTCTTCATATGTCCTGTTCCTTGTGCTTCTGCTAACACGACTGTCCAGTATGTCTTCAATCTCCTTGATATCTGAACTGGTTGCTGGAATACTCCACTGTGCTGCTACAACCTCATCTTCAACACCTCCTTCATGATACTCTGTCAAATCTGAAATGTTAAACACTGGTGAAATATTCAGCTCAGTAGGCAATTCTACCTCATGCATTTCCCGAATCATGTTTCTTCAGTATCTTACAGGGCCCAAACTTCTTCATTTGCAGCTTGTTATATGTACCAACCAGAAATCACTCCTTCCGCAAATGAACCATGACTTCATCACCAACCTGAAATTCCTTATACCTCCTTTTCTCATCTGCCTTAGCCTTATACTGTGCGTTCATCTTGGTAATATGCTTCCTCACCTCCCCATGGATGTTCTTCAAGTGTTCTGCAAAATCCTCAGCTTCAGCACTACCTATTTCTCCTTTATCTATCTTCCTCAATTCAGATGCATTTCTTGGACTACTTCCATATACAATCTAGAATGGTGATTTACCAGTGCTCCTATTGACAGAATTATTGTATGCAAATTCTGCCTGTGGTAAAATCAAATCCCATCTTGTTGGCTTATCTCCAACCAAACATCTCAGCAAATTTCCCAAACCCCTATTCACCACCTCTGTCTGTCCATCAGTCTATGGATGATGTGATGAACTGAACTTCAAATCTATCTTTAACTTCTTCCACAATGTACGCTAGAAATATCCAACAAACTTAGTGTCCCAATCTGAAACTATGGTCTTTGGCAAACCATGAAGTCTCACTACTTCTCTGAAAAATAATTCTGCTATATGAACAGCATCATTGGTCTTCTTGCAGGGAATGAAATGTGCCATCTTCGAGAATCTGTCAACTACCACAAAAATTGAATCGTGTCCCCGCTGAGTCCTCGGTAAACCAAGAACAAAGTCCATACTGATATCCTCCCAAGGCTTCTCTGGTATAGGTAATGGCTGATACAGCCCTATATTCTGCTTCACTCCTTTCGCCATCTGACATACTCTGCAACTCTATACAAACTTCTTCACATCTTGCTGCAACTGTGGCCAATAATAATTCTCACTAACCAAACCAATGGTTTTATAACGACCAAAATGTCTAGCCAATCCTCCGCTATGCTTCTCCTTGATGAGATTCTCCCTCATAGAACTTCGTGGAATGCACAACTGACTCCCTTTGAATAGCATATCATCTTGGATGATAAAATCCAGCCATTTCGTCATGTCTAGAGTAACAGGTTCTGTACAAGCTTTCCAAGCTTCACCAAAATCAGGATCCTCTGGATACAAATTCTTGAGTTCCTTGAACCCAATCACTTCAATATGCATTTCTGTCAGCAATAGTTGCCTTCTGCTAAGAGCATCTACACCCCTATTAGACTTTCCACTCCTGTGTTTCAAAACAAATGTATAACTCTGTAAAAACTCAACCCATTTCAAATGCCTTTGATTCAATTTTCCTTGACTATTCAAATATTGCAAAGCTTGATGATCAGTATACAAAACAAACTCCTTAGGAAGCAGATAGTGCCTCCACTTTTTCAATGCCTGAACTATAGCATAAAATTCCTGATCATAAACAGAATATTTTTTCTTGGCATCATTTAATTTCTCACTAAAATAAGCAACAGGTTTACCTTCTTGGCTCATAATAGCTCCTATTGCAGTACCACTAGCATCACAATCTACTTGAAACACCTTATTAAAATCTGGAAGTGCTAAAACTGGTTGTTCTGTAACTTTTTGTTTCAACAATTGAAAACTCTTTTCTGCCCCATTAGTCCACTTAAACTCTTTTCTATCCCCTCTCATTGTTTCAGTCAAGGGTCCACAAATACTGCTAAAATTTATGATAAAATTTCTGTAAAAGCTAGCTAGACCTTGAAAAGATCTTACCTCGGTAGCACTTCTTGGAGTAGGCCATTCAAGGATAGCCTGTACCTTCTTTGGGTCCATTTTTAGACCTTCTGCTGAAACTACAAATCCCAAATACACTAAGTCTTTCTTCACAAAACTGCACTTCTTCAAATTAATCAACAATTTCTCTTCTCTCAGCTTCTCAAATACCATACGAATATGCATCATATGCTCATCCAATGTCTTACTAAAGATCAAAATATCATCTAGGTAAACAATGACAAACTTACCCAGAAATTCTTTCAAAACCTCGTTCATGAGCCGCATGAAAGTGCTCGGTGCATTGGTTAGCCCAAAAGGCATGACTAACCACTCATACAGTCCTTCCTTTGTCTTGAAGGCAGTCTTCCATTCATCTCCCTCCCTGATCTGAATCTGATGATATCCATTTTTTAGCTTTGAAAAATACACAGCTCCACTCAAACGGTCCATAATATCATCCATTCGTGGCAATGGAAACCTGTACTTGATTGTGATCTTGTTTATTGCTCTGGAATCTGTACACATCCTCCACTCTCCATTCTTCTTTGGTGCTAATACCGCAGGTACAGCACAAGGACTCAGACTCTCTCGAATCAACCCCTTCTGCAATAACTCGTGTACTTGTCTGTTCAACTCTTCACTTTCTGCTGGTGTCATTCTATGTGCTGCCTTGTTTGGGAAACTAGCTCTTGGAATCAAATCCATTTGATGACTGATCTTCCTTACTGGTGGTAATCCATCAGGTACATTATCAGATACAATATCCTGAAACTCATTCAACAAATCTGCAACCTCTACAGGTACATCCTCTACTTCTTCTTTACCAACTTTTAGAATTAAAGCAAAACACACATGCTCATGCCTCATACCATCTAGGAATTTTATTCCATCAACAAATGTTATTCTTGCATTACCACATACCTTTTCTTCAGTCTCCTTCAATGGTTTTAGCTTATGCCGCACTCCATCCTTTGTCAGGGAATAGGTATTCGCACGACCATCATGTACAACACATCTGTCAAACTGCCATGGTCTACCCAACAACATATGACATGCATCCATAAATATGATATCACACAATACCTCATCTTCGTATCCGTCAATCTTGAACTTCACTCGGCATTGTTCATTGACCATGACCTTGTGGTCATCCTGTACCTAGGCAATCCGATATGGATGTGGGTGTTTCTATCTCTTGAGCTTCAACTTTGTCACCATCTCTTTTGACACCAAATTGTCAGTGCTTCCACTATCAATGATCACATCACAACATTTACCTTCACACTTGCACCTGGTGCGAAATAGGCTCCTCCTTTGCTCAGGTTCATTCTCACCACTCAACAGGACTCTTCTGTTAATCAACGTTTCTCCTCTTTCGGCATCTTCAGAATTTGATAATCTGGCATCTTCATCTACATGTGCAACTCTGGCCTGGCCTTCATTTCTTTTGTCTGTTCTGCCTTGGCACTGAGGACATTCAAATGCCCTATGACCTTCTTCTCCATAGTGAAAACATATTCCACGAAAGCCTCCTCTTCCAGATCCTTGTCCTCTTCCTCTTCCTCTCTGATCTCTATTATTCTGACCCTGGAAGTGATTGGAATTATTTCCTCGCTGATTCTGACTGCTACTGGCCTCATCCTTCTTTTTTGGATCTTCATTTCAGCCACCATATGACTGTCCACCAGATCGTCCATTGCGACCTCTTCCGTTTTATCTGCTCTCAAACTTCTTGTTCAGCTTTTCCTCTACTTTTAGGGCAAACTTGTATGCCTCTTCAATACTGTTCATTCGAACCAGGTTCAGCTCCTCCTAAATGCTTGGCCTTAACCCATTAAGGTATCGAGCAACTTTCTCCTTATCAGCTTCTGCATAGCCTGTTCTGATGAGGAGTCGATAGAACTCCTCTGTATACTCCTGAACAGATCTTCCCGCTTGCTTCAAACTTTGCATTTTCTTTAGTAGATCAAGCTCATAATCAACAGGAATGAACTGTCACTTCAATTTATCCACCATCCGATCCCATCTTGTGATTTTATCTTTCCCTCTTCTATTTCGCTCCAATTGCATTTCTTGCCACCAGATCTTCGCATGACCTTTCAGTCTGGCCTTCGCAAATTTGACCCTATCAGGATCCTCAACATCTTCATACTAAAAATATTCCTCACATTCATTGATCCAGTTGATCAATTCGTCTGGGTTAAGATTTCCAGAAAATGTAGGAACCTCAATCTTAGGTCTTTTCCCAATCTTAGAAATCGCCAGAAAAAGTTTTTCTTCCTCCTGGTTCACAATTTCAACTTCTCCTTCTTGATATTCTTCTTCGGCTTCATCCTCGCTTTCGTCTCTGACATTAAAATTCATTCCTCTACGAATCTCTTCTTGCAATGCTCACACTTGTCTCTGCAGCTCTCTAACCTCAGGTGTTACAACACCAGCTCTTCCGCCACGTTCCCTTAGTGGAGGCATTTTTGCAATGCGTACTGAAACCCTAGCCACAGTCCTAGTGCAAACTGCCTCACAGTCGGCGATCTGTTTACACACTCAGGAACTCCTGCTCTGATACCACTTGATGAAGCATGCTCCCCTTAGTACCACAAACACATAACAGATATAGAGAAACAACAACAATATGCAAAAACAGAAAATTGGCTTCTTATTATCTCCACAAGGTGGAATTACAAACTTTCAGAATTACAATATGCAAAGCCACATGGGCATTCCCTTACAATATTCTTTAGGACAAAGCCTCGAATCAAAACCCAGATCTACTACCCAGAACTATTCTGAACTGCCTAAGACAATAATACAGCCTTCCTTATATAGACAATTTTTCCACCGCCTGGGAAGGTTCCAGAATTTTAGCCAATAAGGCCGACCAAACTTAGAATTATTTTATTTTACATTTTATTACATCATAGTCGGCTCAAGATAACCTTTGAAACCCGAACAAAATTTTTGAAGAAAATCATTTTCTGCCATTTCAGATGACCCAACTTTCGAAGACCATAAGTCATCACCAGTTGACCCGATCAGCTATCATAACCCCATTTCAAAAACACCACGAAGCGCTCTACAGGCTTGACCCGCGCAAGCTCCCATCACCCAAATTTTCGACCTCATCCGGGGCCTCTAAAGCCTTCAAAACTGAGTTCAAAGTTTCTGTACCTTGCTGCCAATACCAAAAATCTTCAATATCTTCCAATGTACACTTGACCTGGCAATGAAACTTTACTGGCAGACTTATATTACCAAAATGAACCTCCAAGAAAGAAATCAGATCATTCTGAGCACATACTAAAATTACCAAAAATAGTAACTTTCCACAAATAGCAGCTCTGCACAAGATAGCCCTTATTGAATTCAAAAATAGAAATATTTTTGGGTGATGCAAGATTGCTCTTACACCCAGGATGCTCCTACATCAGACACCCGGGGTAATTTGAGAAGTGACCTTGTCACAACTCAGGTGTGCAGAGGAAAACCAAGACGGTTAACCTCCTCCTTTGTTAGCCATGATGAATCTTCAATAGGTCATCCTTTTCATTTGACCAAATACTCTTCATATGTCCTGTTCTTTGTGCTTCTGCCAACACGACTGTCCAGTATGTCTTCAATCTCCTTGATATCTGAACTGGTTGCTGGAATAATCCACTGTGCTGCTACAACCTCATCTTCAACACCTCCTTCATGATACTCTGTCAAATCTGAAATGTTAAACACTGGTGAAATATTCAGCTTAGTAGGCAATTCTACCTCATATGCATTTCCCGAATCATGTTTCTTCAGTATCTTACATGGCCCAAACTTCTTCATTTGCAGCTTGTTATATGTACCAATCGGAAATCGCTCCTTCCGCAAATGAACCATGACTTCATCACCAACCTGAAATTCCTTATACCTCCTTTTCTCATCTGCCTTAGCCTTATACTGTGCGTTCATCTTGGTAATATGCTTCCTCACCTCCCCATGGATGTTCTTCAAGTGTTCTGCAAAATCCTCAGCTTCAGCACTACTTATTTCTCCTTTATCTATCTTCCTCAATTCAGATGCATTTCTTGGACTACTTCCATATATAATATGGAATGGTGATTTACCAGTGCTCCTATTGATAAAATTATTGTATGCAAATTCTGCCTGTGGTAAAATCAAATCCCATCCTGTTGGCTTATCTCCAACCAAACATCTCAGCAAATTTCTCAAACCCCTATTCACCACCTCTGTCTGTCCATCAGTCTGTGGATGATGTGATGAACTGAACTTCAAATCTTTCATTAACTTCTTCCACAATGTACGCCAGAAATATCCAACAAACTTAGTGTCCCGATCTGAAACTATGGTCTTTGGCAAACCATGAAGTCTCACTACTTCTCTAAAAAACAATTCTGCTATATGAACAGAATCATTTGTCTTCTTGCAGGGAATGAAATGTGCCATCTTCGAGAATCTGTCAACTACCACAAAAATTGAATCGTGTCCCCGCTAAGTCCTCGATAAACTAAGAACAAAGTCCATACTGATATCCTCCCAAGGCTTCTCTGGTATAGGTAATGGCTGATACAGCCCTATATTCTGCTTCACTCCTTTCGCCATCTGACATACTCTGCAACTCTGTACAAACTTCTTCACATCTTGCTGCAACTGTGGCCAATAATAATTCTCACTAACCAAACCAAGGGTTTTATCACGACCAAAATTTCTAGCCAATCCTCCGCTATGCTTCTCCTTGATGAGATTCTCCCTCATAGAACTTCGTGGAATGCACAACTAACTCCCTTTGAATAGCATATCATCTTGGATGATAAAATCCAGCCATTTCGTCATGTCTAGAGTAACAGGTTCTGTACAAGCTTTCCAAGCTTCACCAAAATCAGGATCCTCTGGATACAAATTCTTGAGTTCCTTGAACCCAATCACTTCAATATGCATTTCTGTCAGCAATAGTTCCCTTCTGCTAAGAGCATCTGCAACCCTATTAGACTTTCCACTCATGTGTTTCAAAACAAATGTATAACTCTGCAAAAACTCAACCCATTTCAAATGCCTTTGATTCAATTTTCCTTGACTATTCAAATATTGCAAAGCTTGATGATCAGTATACAAAAAAAACTCTTTAGGAAGCAGATAGTACCTCCACTTTTTCAATGCCTGAACTATAGCATAAAATTCCTGATCATAAACAGGATATTTTCTCTTGGCATCATTTAATTTCTCACTAAAATAAGCAACAGGTTTACCTTCTTGGCTCATAATAGCTCCTATTGGAGTACCACTAGCATCACAATCTACTTGAAACACCTTATTAAAATCTGGAAGTGCTAAAACTGGTTGTTCTGTAACTTTTTGTTTCAACAATTGAAAATTTTTTTCTGCCCCATTAGTCCACTTAAACTCTTTTCTATCCCCTCTCATTGTTTCAGTCAAGGGTCCACAAATACTGCTAAAATTTCTGATAAACTTTCTGTAAAAGCTAGCTAGACCATGAAAAGATCTTACCTCGGTAGCACTCCTTGGAGTAGGCCATTCAAAGATAGCCTGTACCTTCTCTGGGTCCATTTTTAGACCTTCTGCTGAAACTACAAATCCTAAATACACTAACTCTTTCTTCACAAAACTGCACTTCTTCAAATTAATCAACAATTTCTCTTCTCTCAGCTTCTCAAATACCATACGAATATGCATCATATGCTCATCCAATGTCTTACTAAATATCAAAATGTCATCTAGGTAAACAATGACAAACTTACCCAGAAATTCTTTCAGAACCTCGTTCATGAGCCGCATAAAAGTGCTCGGTGTATTGGTTAGCTCAAAAGGCATGACTAACCACTCATACAGTCCTTCCTTTGTCTTGAAGGCAGTCTTCCAGTCATCTCCCTCCCTGATCTGAATCTGATGATATCCACTTTTCAGATCTATCTTTGAAAAATATACAGCTCCACTCAAACAGTCCATAATATCATCCATTCGTGGCAATAGAAACCTGTACTTGATTGTGATCTTGTTTATTGCTCTGAAATCTGTACACATCCTCCACTCTCCATTTTTCTTTGGTGCTAATACCGCAGGTACAGCACAGGGACTCAGACTCTCTCAAATCAACCCCTTCTGCAATAACTCATGTACTTGTCTGTTCAACTCTTCACTTTCTGCTGGTGTCATTCTATGTGCTGCCTTGTTTGGCAAACTGGCTCATGGAATCAAATCCATCTGATGACTGATCTTCCTTACCACTGGTAATCCATCAGGTACATTATCAGATACAATATCTTGAAACTCATTCAACAAATCTGCAACCTCTACAGGTACATCCTCTACTTCTTCTTTACCAACTTTTGGAATTAAAGCAAAACACACATGCTCATGCCTCATACCATCTAGGAATTTTCTTCCATCAACAAATGTTATTCTTGCATTACCACATACCTTTTCTTCAGTCTCCTTCAATGGTTTGAGCTTATGCCGCACTCCATCCTTTGTCAGGGAATAGGTATTCGCACGACCATCATGTACAGCACATCTGTCAAACTGCCATGGTCTACCCAACAACATATGACATGCATCCATAGATATGATATCACACAATACCTCATCTTAGTATCCGCCAATCTTGAACTTCACTAGGCATTGTTCATTGACCATGACCTTGTGGTCATCTTGTACCCAAGCAATCCGATATGGATGTGGGTGTTTCTATCTCTTGAGCTTCAACTTTGTCACTATCTCTTCTGACACCAAATTGTAAGTGCTTCCACTATCAATGATCACATCACAACATTTACCTTCACACTTGCACCTGGTGTGAAACAGGCTCCTCCTTTGCTCAGGTTCATTCTCACCACTCAACAGGACTCTTCTGTTAATCAATGTTTCTCCTCTTTCGGCATCTTCAGAATTTGATGATCTGGCATCTTTATCTACATGTGCAACTCTGGCCTGGCCTTCATTTCTTCTGTCTATTCTGCACTGGCACTGAGGACATTCAAATGTCCTATGACCTTCTTCTCCACAGTGAAAACATGTTCCACGGAAGCCTCCTCTTCCAGATCCTTGTCCTCTTCCTCTTCCTCTCTGATCTCTATTATTCTGATCCTGGAAGCGATTGGAATTATTTCCTCACTGATTCTGACTGCTACTGGCCTCATCTTTCTTTTTCGGATCTTCATTTCGGCCACCATATGACCGTCCACCAGATCGTCCACCGTGACCTCTTCCATTTTATCTACTCTCAAACTTCTTGTTCAGCTTTTCCTCTACTTTTAGGGCAAACTTGTATGCCTCTTCAATACTGTTCATTCGAACCAGGTTCAGCTCCTCCTAAATGCTTGGCCTTAACCCATTAAGGTATCGGGCAACTTTCTCCTTATCAGCTTTTGCATGGCCTGTTCTGATGAGGAGTCGATAGAACTCCTCTGTATACTCCTGAACAGATCTTCCCGCTTGCTTCAAACTTTGCATTTTTTTTAGTAGATCAAGCTCATAATCAACAGGAATGAACTGTTGCTTCAATTTATCCACCATCCGATCCCATCTTGTGATTTTATCTTTCCCTCTTCTATTTCACTCCAATTGAATTTCTTGCCACCAGATCTTCGCATGACCTTTCAGTCTGGCCTTCGCAAATTTGACCCTATCAGGATCGTCAACATCTTCATACTCAAAATATTCCTCACATTCATCGATCCAGTCGATCAATTCGTCTAGGTTAAGATTTCTAGAAAATGTAGGAACCTCAATCTTAGGTCTTTTTCCAATCTTGGAAATCGCCTGAAAAAGTCTTTCTTCCTCTTGGTTCACAATTTCAACTTCTCCTTCTTGATATTCTTCTTCGACTTCATCCTCATTTTCGTCTCTGACATTAAGATTCATTCCTCTGCGAATCTCTTCTTGCAATGCTCGCACTTGTCTTTGCAGCTCTCTAACCTCAGGTGTTACAACAACAGCTCTTCCACCACGTTCCCTTCGTGGAGGTATTTTCGCGATGCGCGCTGAAACCCTAGCCACGGTCCTGGTGCAAACTGCCTCACAGTCGGTGATCTATTTACACATTCAAGAACTCCTGCTCTGATACCACTTAATGAAGGGTGCTCCCCTTAATACCATAAAAACATAACAAATATAGAGAAACAACAACAATATGCAAGAACAGAAAATTGGCTTCTTATTATCTTCACAAGGTGGAATTACAAACTTTCAGAATTACAATATGCAAAGCCACATGGGAATTCCCTTACAATATTCTTTAGGACAAAGCCTCGAATCAATACCGAGATCTACTACCCAAAACTATTCTGAACTGCCTAAGACAATAATACAGCCTTCTTTATATAGACAATTTTTCCACCGCATGGGAAGGTTCTAAAATTTTAGCCAATAAGGCTGACCAAACTTAGAATTATTTTATTTTAAATTTTATTACATCATAGTCAGCTCAAGATAACCTTTGAAACCCGAACAGAAATTTTGAAGAAAATTATTTTCTGCCATTTCAGGTGACCCAACTTCCGAAGACCATAAGTCATCACCAGTTGACCCGATCGGCTATTATAACCCCATTTCAGAAATGCCACGAAGCGCTCTACAGGCTTGACCCGTGCAAGCGCCCATCACCCAAATTTTTGACCTCATCTGGGAACTCTAAAGCCTTCAAAACTGAGTTCAAAGTTTTTGTACCCTGCTGCCAATACCGAAAATCTTCAATATCTTCCAATGTACACTTGACCTGGCAATGAAACTTTACTGGCAGACTTATATGACCAAAATGAACCTCCAAGAAAGAAATCAGATCATTCTGAGCACATACAAAAATTACCAAAAATAGTAACTTTCCACAAATAGCAGCTCTGCACAAGATAGCCCTTATTGAATTAAAAAATAAAAATATTTTTAGGTGATGCAAGATTGCTCTTACACCTAGGATGCTCCTGCATCAAAACTCCTTGACACATCTTGGAAACTATTGAATTCAATAATAAATGAAACCTAACACCAACACTATTCCTTCCATTCACTTCTACCAAGAATAAAGCATTTCATCCATTCAACATTACATATAATGATTAGAGAGTTACATTTCCTGACTGTGTAGAGGAATAGTCATGACCAAAATGATCAAAACTACTTTCACCCTTGCACAAGCTATTCCAAACTTCAAGTAAAATGAGCAATATGCTATATAAAATCATTCATATTCATAGTAAGCATTTGAAGGATCATTTTGTCAATGAACCCTCTGACTGTACCCATGTGGCAGAGAAAGGAAACCTCAAAATAGAGAAAGGAAACTTAGTAAAACTAGTCTATGCCGATGTTTGTGAGTGAAACTTAGTCATGACATCAAGTATCATCTCATGATGGTCTATTCACCATGTTTCAACACCCCATTCACTCTAATCTATTCAACTTACACCATTCTTCTTATCCAAGACTCAAAAGCTTGAAATAGTATATGTTGTAAAAATTCATGAAATACTAAAGAAGACCTACTATTTTTCAGACATATCTTCATTGTTCCCCACAAAAAAACTATTTAATAACTACTCTACCCTTAATTTTTTTAACAATGCACCATATTAGATAAAGTAGGTTCTATCACACATGGCACGAACTCTCTTCAAACTCACAATATGTATCATGAGTTTTTTAGCTAACATTAGATAATTGAATTACATATGTAGGTACCCGGACTCCTTTCATGAGCATCCCACACAGTCTCATGGATCGATAGGTATAAGTCAATACACCCTATAGAGATTAATGTATTTCACATTTTGCAAAATATCTCGCATTACTTGCTATCTCTCTCATTTGATGGAGTGTAGGTAGTAGAAAATAGGTATTCATTAGATGTGTCAGCCTTGAGCGAAGAAAGTGATTCATTTAGTATGTTTGAATTAGGAAGATAATCTAGAGGTCAAAAGACTAGAAGGAAATTCAATAGATGCATGAAATTTTCCCTTGCTCAAGGGGGGTCATGTTTTTATGATGATGAGAGAAAAGGTGACATCGAGGTGCCCTCTAGGTACCAAAATCTACAGAAATAATGGGTCCCCAAGGAACTTCCTCCAATAAACACTGATTTTAGTGTTAAAGACAAGATATATTGTATTGCACCGTCGTCAATACATGGTTTGGGCTTATTTTTCATGGATGGCATAAAGGTCTCTTACAACAAAGTTGTTGAATTGGAGTATGTTGGACTTTGTTACGATTACAAAAGTTGGATGTGAATTGTTCAATATAAAAAAAGTATACGTAGGTATGCACTCTCAAAAAATTATATTCAACAAAAAGACAATGAGAAAAGTAAAAGAGTGGCTATATACATTGATGGAAGGCCAAAAGCATCTGGGAATATTGTAGGTTTTATAAATAGCATGTGACCTCTGTCAACCATTAAGCAACCCAATTGCATATTTGAGGCACGTGAGGGAAATCATGTATTTGTATGTGTGATAAAATCAATAAGTGTAGAGAAAGAGTTGCTTATTGATTAAAATTTGAATCACATAGATACAAATGATGTCACTATCATTAGAGTGTAGGTACATACTATGTACCATTAAATAATTGAGTTTTTTTGCCAATCACATTTAGAGAGTCTCCTCACCATCCACCTCATCTCCATCATCATCTTCTAATGAAATTTATTAATGTAGTCCTTTCTAATGATTGGTTAACTTTAAATAATAACACAGGACCACAATATGGAGCAACCACGTAGTGGGGACAATGATGATTGTGCATGCACTTCTTCCTAGTAGGTAAACCTCTTTGTTATTGAACTACAAATTAGATAGAAGCAAAATGTTAAATAAAGTTTTTTATTATATTCTTTTCATCACTATTTCAGATTAATTCTAATAGTGTTAGTAATATTGTTGTCACAGACAGGTGGTCAGCAGAGAAAGGGAAAGGAACCCACAGTCCCTAAAGAGGAGTCCTTTGATAAGGACCTAGTTGTTGATTTGGGTGCTTGTGATGAGCCGGCCTCTACAATTAAAAAATGCCTCCACAAAATTGGAAATAGATTGGCTGCATTGGCATCTATATTCCCTCTGACTCTTGAGTCACAAAAGAGGGAAACTAAACTGATGCACCTATCTCAAAATTACCGAGTAAGTATTAATGTAATTTTTAATTATAAAAAAAGTTCAATAAAGGTTTTTATGTTATAGTAGTCTTTTATGTCATTAAAAAATAAGCGGATGTGTTTCTTTTATAGATTTTTTTGTGTAATTTTGATCCTTGCGGCCATGATGAGGGTACTACAGCTGGTTCAGGTAGATCGCATGTTGGACTATACTTTTTTTACTCTCAAACAATATTGTCCATTCTAATCACTAGTTTTATTATGATCTAACAATCTTATTCTTCAGCACATGTCAATGATCATTTACTATCGCTTCCTCATATGATGGTAGGCTTAGATGTATCGTATCCTGCAATGTCGGCAACACATAGCATGGCCATAGATGCCATGGCACCACCTACTCATACAAGTATTTTATTTTCTCTATCATTATATATATGTTTATTTCCCTTGAAGTGTTCTTTCTTAGGGCCATTTCATAATGGATTCAATTTATGCAACAGGGGATGCAACACTTGATGGTGATTTTCCTGGATGTACTAGTATTGCTAGTATGGGAATAGTGAAGGATTGCATATTGCTTGTGTCTGAAGAAGAATGACTTCCCTTGAAAATAACAAAACTTCTAGGTACTTTAAAGATTGGACCTTTCTTTTACTATACAATTGTATGTTAATTACACCTTGCATTCAATATGAGAAGCTTACATCTATTGTGTTCTTATTTTATACTATTATATCCTTCGACTAATGATCCCATGATTATTTTGTAGGGAAAGATGTTTCCTATAGTAAACTTAATGATGAGTGTTTGGGGATATTTGGGCCCACCATCTGTACAGGGTAAAACATCATATCTGAACTAAAACTCCAATCCACTATTTTGATTTCATATCATTGCTAGGATAGTTATCATTACATCCATATTTTGTTTTCCAATTTTCATTCTTCCTTGCTCCAAATTCAAGGATCACCACCCATGACTTATGTTGTTATTTCCTTTTACTAATTGTGCTATTTCAAGGATCACCACTCGTGACTTGGTTAAGATGATGAATGTTGGCAATGCTTTTATTACCAAGGAATCACTGCCCGCCATTAATGAATATTAATGATCATTGTTTCCTAAGGGTAATCATTGTTTGTGTATGTTGATCACCCAAGTCTTTGGCTATGATTTTCATGCTGCGAGGTTTGTCAGAAGTGGGGGTATGACATGTTGGTTGGATTATAACATATTGACACTTACACCATGAAGAAGACAAATGATTAAATAGAAAGAGAGGACCAACTAAACCATCTTGTGGTCAGTCTATATCACATTGAGAAACAACATCAAGACTAGAGAATCAAAACAATCAAAGGTTTCTTCAAGACCATGAATGATCAACAACATTCCATTAGAAAACAAAACACTAATCTATATTATCATTAAGCCATAAAATATGTCTTTAAAGTTTAGAAGCATCATAAGAACTTTCAAGAAACATAGTACTATCCAAGGACCAAAATGAATACCCTCCAAATGATTATGTTGATGTTGATGTCTATAATTTATGTCTAATTATTATGATGATGTTGATGTTGATGTCTATAATTTATTTCACTTACTGATGCTTGCCTAGATTGAATTTTGAATTGCCAGGTTGGAGAACGCTTTCAAAGTTTAGGGTTTGTTCTACATGATACTCTTAGTTACAACTCAAATGCAACTCAACATATTTTTGATGCTGGGAAACCCACTGCAGAAACTCATCCGCAGGTGAAATTTAATGCTATGAATCTTGGCATTGTTAATGTTATTACTTTTCCTCATGTTTCATATTTGTGAAAATGTTTCTTGGCACTATCTTATTCTTATTACAAGGTTCTTTATTGTGGGGCAGGAGGTCAATCTTCATTATCTACAATTACTAATAGACTAATCATATTATTACTATGCTTAATGTTCCATTTAAATGCATTTAACATGAAAAACAAATTTACAAAACTGAACCAATGGCATGTTTACAACAAAGATGTGTTGAGGAGTTTTCTCCTTGTTTAATGTTAACTGTTCCTACACAATCCACTCATACAATAGTGAAATGCTATGTGGAAGGGATGGTTGATAGTGTTCCTTGAGGGAAGGGGGATTGTGAAAGACTTGTTATCATTGTATTGTGTATTTTAATATGTTTGGTTGCAGGGTAGACCAAGAGAATGAAGGATCAATCACCGATTGCATGATAACCCAGTTTTGAAGGGTCATTGGAAGAGGGGAATGAAGGATCACTCACTGATTGCATGATAACCCCACCAAGCATTCTTTCCTTTAATTTTCCACAATATCTCAAAGTATGATCATTATTCTTTACTTTCTTCTATATGCTATTCTTTCTATGGTTTTGTTATCTCAGAAATATATCGAAAACATTGCAGGTGTGCATATAAAAGTAAAATATTGTCCTTCAATTGTTCCACATTGAAGCATTTCCTCTTTGGAGTATTTTCTTCATTTGTACAATATCTGTCAAAAATGGCTCCCATATTTCTTCAAAGTCTATTTTAATCTTTATATTGCAATTTTGATTAGATTTGACCTATAGTTGATTTCATTAGTATTTTATAACATATACTCCTAATGTGAAATGTGGAGAGAAAGAAAGAGACACACAAGGTATGAACTACACAATATACCCATCATCACTTAGCACTTAAATAATAAATTATGGATAGGGAAGAGCCCCCTAACCTCTAGATGTTTGTTTCATGTTGGCCTCTTATTATATGCAAAGGTAGGCCTATCTTAATTAGGCTAACAACCATAGTGTAGGGGCCATAAATTATGGAACCCAAAATAGTGCACACTTGTATTAAATTAGGTTTAGTATACTATAAGGAATGGAAACCATGCAATAGTGCCTCATGGGGATGGAGGAAACCCTTCACCAAGAAGATGGTTGTGTCTACAATAGTTACTAGAGGCAAATAACATAATTTGGTTCTAGCAATTACTCCTAGAAGATAATGGCACCCACAAAACACTTGGAAAAGATAGCACTCACTATATCTTTTATCACTCTTTTAAAGATGGGACAATAAATCTCAAAGATTGATCAATGAATTCTTGAACACAAAGAACCATTGACAGATATGATTCATGTGTACAATAGCCAACAACTAGTTGTTCCAATCATGGTGTCCAATAATTATGTTAGAAAAAAAATCTACAAATCCCTTACACAACCATAATAGATTCAAACCATGAACTATAAGAACCTAAAAATGGGACTAACAAAGATACAGCCTAAACAAATCTTGATCATATTCCACCCTATTGTAAGGCCCAAGAAGTAACTCTATCTTAAAGCTACACATTCCTCTAGATGAAGCTCAAAGGTCAGGTAGCTAAAGTGTAGCAATACTTGAATGAATATAGGAATAATTTGATGTACAATCATTTGCTAGCTTGGTTTGTGGGTTTTCCACATAATATTTTCCCTTTAACCACATTTATAGTTTGAGAAAATCAGAAAAAATTGTTTCAAATTTATATTATCCTTTTGAACTAGCACACTGCCATCAAAATGCATAATCATTGGTCATCTCAAGAAAATTCCTATTGATTAGTAGGATATCCTTATAAAAATTTGATGCATGGATTTCTTGTGAATTGTTGACTACTATGTATCCTGCAACTATGGAAGTAATAGTGTTGGTGTTAGGTTTCATTTATTATTGAATTCAATGGTTTCCAAGGTGTGTTGAGGAGTTTGCTCCTTGTTTAATGTTAATTGTTCCTGCACAATCCACTCATACAATACTGAAGTTAGAAAACTAAACCGATGACATGTTTACAACAAAGAAGTAGAATGATAATAATATGCTGAAAATTCTATTTTTTTTAATACATGCCAAAGGACCACATTGTAAATTATTGTCACTGAAATGACCGCATTCTACTAGTGTCATGCCCTAGCTTGTGCTTTAACTCCATTATTTGATGTTATTGGTGCTTGTACTCAAGGATATCCATTTTTTTGAAATGTTGACTGTGGTTATCAAATGGAGAGCCCGTGAACTTCTAGCTAGGTGCCATTTGTATTGATAGTTCAGGGCATCAAATGTATTGTATCGTTAATAGTTGATACTTTGTTAAAAGGAAATAGGACAAAGAATGATTTTTATTTAGTTTCTCTATTTTGATCCCTAAGTGTTTTACAACCCTAGAGAAGTATATGCAGATTTACAGATGCAGTTGCAGGATACATAGCAGCCAAGAATTCACAATAAATCCATGCATCCAATTTGAATAGAAATTAATACAAATAACTAGGGTCCTCCAATGACCCAATCATCCAGACCTTGACTATCCCCTCAACCAGTGACCCTTCAAAATGGGGTTATCATGCAATCAGTGAGTGATACTTCATTCTCCTGGTGAGCTTCTAGGTAGGTGCCATTTGTATATTTGATAGCTTAGGGCATCAAATGTATATTTTATCATTGATAGTTGAAACTTTGTTAAAAGGAAATAGGACAAAGAATGATTTTGATTTAGTTTCTCTATTTTGATCTCTAAGTGGCTTACAACCGTAGAGAAGTCTATGCAGATTTACGGATGTAGTTGTAGGATACATAGTAGCTGATAGTTCACAAGAAATCCATGCATCCAATTTGAATAGCAATTAATACAAAGAAATAGGGTCCTTCAATTGCCCAATCATCAGGACCTTGATTGTCCCCTCAACTAGTGACCCTTCAAAACTGGGTTATCATGCAATTGGTGAGTGATCCTTCATTCTCCTAGTCTGCCTTACAACCAAACATATTGGAAATACATAATACAATGATAACAAGTCTTTCAAAAATCCCCCTTACCTCAAGGAACACTATCAACCATCCCTTCCACATAGCATTTCATTGTTGTATGAGTGGATTGTGTAGGAACAGTTAACATTAAACAAGGAGCAAACTCCTCAACACATATTGGAAACTATTGAATTCAATAATAAATGAAACCTAACATGAACACTATTCCTTCCATTCAATTGTACCAAGAATAAAGCATTTAATCCATTCAACATTACATATAATCATTAGACAGTTACATTTCCTGACTGTGTAGAGGAACAATCATGACCAAAACAATCAAAACTACTTTCACCCTTGCACAAGCTATTCCAAACTTCAAGTAAAATGAGCAATATGCTATATAAAATCATTCATATTCATAGTAAGCTTTTAAAGGATCATTTTTTCAATGAACCCTCTAACTGTACCCCTGCGAAAGAGAAAGGAAACCTCAAAATAGAGAAAGGAAACTTAGTAAAACTAGTTTATGCTGATGTTTGTGAGGGTACAGTCATGATAAGTGCCTCTCAAACCTCTCCAAACATGTAAGATTGTCTTTAAATACTTTATTTATCTCTTCTAAACATTAACCAAATCAAACCTACATTTGAATCCACACACAATAACCCCAAAATGAAGGGTTTTGTATCCTTTAAAGAATCTCAGTCATTGGTAGCGCATGGATAGTCAAACTAGTAGTCTCCAAAGCATTCAATAAGTGACTAGATTTTATTTAATATACACTATTCCTTCCATTCACTTCTATGAAGAATAAAGCATTTAATCCATTCAACATTACATATAATCATTAGACAGTTACATTTCCTGACTGTGTACTAGAGTAAGAGTCAGGAAATGTAACTGTCTAAATGATCCAAACATTTGAAAATAGTGAATTGATATCCTTGAGCACAAGCACCAATAATATCAAATAATGGAGATAAAGCATGGGCTAGGCAATGACACCAGTATAATGCGGTCATTTCGGAGAGCATTCGTGATCAAATAAAATGCAATGCATTTGAAATTTGCAGTCGAATATGATGCCAAATGCTCGAAAGATGAAGAAATCACATACATTCTCTTGTGCTCAGCTTTCACTCCTCTATCCAATCGAAATAAAAATGATGAGGCCATTTCACTTTTTTTTTTCATAGCCAAATCTTCCTTGTACCACATGAAGAACATGCCATTGGTTCAGTTTTGTAATTTTTTTTTTGTGTAATTAGTAATTGGTAGATTAAATGTAGATAACACCTTTATTAGTTTAATTATCATGTTATTATCATATTAGATAAAGAATGTTTAAGAATTGTTGGGACTGGTCCTTTTGCGTGTATTAAACATAATAGAATTTTCAGCATAATATTATCAATCTATTTCTTTGTTCTAAACATGCCATTGGTTCAATTTTGTAGATTTGTTTAATCTGTTAAATGCATTTTTCGTTAGGAGGGGTCTTGTTCTCAGGAGATTGATGAAGATTGTGCACCTCAAAAACCAATTCATAAGGTACCAATCATGTTTCCTATTCGCTTATATTTTTGGATTGGTAAATCTCCTTATAAGTTTCATGTCCTTTCTTTTGATTACTATGGATGAGATATATATCTTACATTTAACATTCAACTTCTTTACATTTTAGAACATGTAGTGTGTTTTTTGAGGATTTTACCAAATCAACTTTTAACATACACCAAAAACACCAAACTGATATCTTGCCCTTTCAACTTGACAAAATATTTGTATTTGACCAATAACTGCAAGCAACTGAATGATAAATCCACATACCTGTATCTTTGTAAAATACCTAGAACATCATAAAGATGGCTAAGTGGCTGCCGCCATGATTTTTATCTACTAAATATGGGAAAAAAAACACCAAAAAAAATCAAATAGAAAACATGATTGGTCAGTTTAGAGAGCATTCATGATCAAATAAAATGCAATGCCTTCTCTCGCACTCTATCAACTTTCACCCACTCCTTTTCTCCCACTCCTTTTCTCTACAAATGAAATAAAAATGATTTGGCCATTTCAAAATAGTGAATCGATATCCTTGAGCACAAGCACCAATAACATCAACTATTTTGATTTGTGGGTACCCTAATGTTGGCAAGAGTTCTTTTATTAATAAGATTACTCTGCAAGCTTGAAGAAGTGATATATTTTGGCAAATGAAGAGTAGAAAGATGATGATATTCCTGAGATCATGGATGAACACAATGTTTCAAACAAATTGGGAAGACATCTTTCTAGACTAGCCCTGGATCCTTCGATAATTGGGGTAGGATCCAAACCAAGGCTAAAAAGATGTCTTCCTTTCTGTTGTGGAATTATCCCTTCTTTGGCCTACACTCATTCCTCTTCTCAAAAATAGTTATCTAGAAACTTTGGATACTATTTCTCATTAATGCACAAAATGTGCTAGTGATGAGATGTACAAGTGTAAAATGTTTTTGTGAGACTGGGATCAATTTGTCCAGTGTACATAAATGCAAGGTGGTGATTATTATCAATGATCGACAGGTAGCTAGGACAGTAGTGAGGACTAAAGATAACAAAACTCAAGAGACCATCATAGGTTGTCTCTTTCTTTGATCTATATTATTGATAGAATATTTTACCTTTCATTACCTCATCAAATCCAGGGATTTGAAAGAATTTAATAGAATATTTTCATGACAACATATATTATTTAAGTTGACGTTGCACAAATTTATCTACTTCGTGCACTTGTATACTATGAAGACGGTGATAAAGAAGCATCTCCTCCCATGGCCATGCTTCTTTATCACCATCCTCATAGTCTACAAGTGCGCAAAGTAGATAAATTCATGCAACGTCAGCTTAAATAATATACATTTGTAAAGGATAAACTATGGATGGGGTCCTACAACAATGGCTTGTACATAAAAGAGACCCCAAGACCAATATTTTATACTTACATTTGAATTGTATTGATATAGAAAGTGAATGTAGATGACTCATATTGAAATTAAAAAATAAAGGTACTTACCTCCGAAAAAGAATCAGATGAAAACCTTGTCAAATGATCTCAAAAACTGTTGATTTTTGCATTTGTCAACTGAAACTGCGAGTTCTACAAAACCCATAAATCCTTTCTCTAGATTTGATTAGGTTGACTTTGACCTTTTAAAAGGTCAAAGACCACATTTTTATTCTGAAGTCTGATTCTGATTCTGTTCATAGATCTTGAAAGTTTGCCGAAAAGGGTATCCGAATTCACTCTCAGATCCAAGATGCCACACCTATACCTGTAATAAAAAATGGTTTTGTTTGTTTATTTGTGGGGTTTTCCTTGGTCAAACCCTAGTTTAGAATCAACCTTAATATTGAAATTGAAATGGAGAATGCTAGCAAGTAGTAGAAATGAATCTAACAATGAAGCTATGCAATTCAATACATATGCTAATGTATTTGGAATGTAATCGAATATATTGATATGAAAGTTTGAAAATAACATTATCAAACCTCCATGATTGTATGGTTGAAATCCACCTTGAGGAAACAATGATATGGATCTTGAAGATGAACAAAGGATCTTGAAGGAAGATCACACCACCATGGTGGCTAGATCTAGGGTTTGAATGATAGATCTTGAATGCTTGAGCCAAATCCCTTCAATAGCTTGAATGCTTGAATCCTTGATCTTCAATGGAGAACTTGGATGAAGAAGAAGACTTGAATACTTGAATGAATCCTTTCTTGATCACCTTGAGAACTTGAGAGCTTGATTGCTTGGATGAGATGAGAAAACTTGATGGATAAAATGAGAGAGGAAGGCCTCCTTTTATATTGATCTAGGAAACAATCCTCTAGAGGGGCCACCTTGGGGAATTAAATTCCAATTATGTCCTACCCTTTAGAAAATATACCTAGATTAAATGCAACTTAAATGATTTACCATTTCGGAGCCCGAAACAACCGACTCAGAGGTGCAGAAATAATTTCCCCGAAAGCCAAACTACTAAAATTCAAAAATTTGAAATCTTGGCAGGAAGAGGTCAAGGTCGAGGTTGACCCTAACCTAGTTAGGGTTGAGGTCGACATTGACCTCAAACCCTAATTTTGGCAAGATTCTGCAACAGGGGTTCCAAGGGTGCTAGAAACTTAGAAATTGATGTCTGAACAGGACCCAGTGTCAGGAATAGATAGAAAATCCTCAGAATGATATGATGAAGGACTAGGAGGTCTCATTTCTAAATCCCACCTAGAAAATGGAGCTATGGAAGAGAGAAAATTAGGAAAGTCCTTAAGACCTTAACCCTAATTTCATCTAGAATAAAGAAATCAAGTGCAGAGAAGAAGTGGAAGACAAGGGAGAATGCAAAGATGCCAATCATGACCTTAAACCACTTACTTCAAGGGCTAAATGCTCTTAACATGGAAGTGCTTCCATTTTAAGATGATAAATTAATCCCCCACTTTAGCAAGAGTATGGATTCAATGCAAACTCTTGGTAAAAGAGAAGAGAGAAGAGATCCCAGTGGATTCAAAATGAGATAAAATAACACTTAGCTAAAGACACAAGCCCCCAAACCAAGGATTCTAACTCAACAGACATACATGAGAGTATACAAAAGAACAAGGGTTAGTATTAAACAACCCAAATCAATTAGCATAAGAAACCTTGCTAAGAAATATTTCTCATACCAATATCATATTTGGAAAGCTATCGTAAAAGCATAAATGATTACATATGAAAGACAAGAGCAACACTATAGACAACATTGCTTCATGATCCAGTCCTACTAGCATGAAAGCGAAAAGAGAGAAAAGAGAAAGTGATTACCTTTCCCGGTAAGATGCCTACCTTACTGTGAATCACACTGGAGGGAGAGCCCAACAGGCTCACCCATAAACTATGCTTGCAATTGTAATGTATCTTTTGATGGCTTCTGGAATATCCATAGATCCATCTTCATGTATCACTATGAATATAAAATGTGTGTCTTCTCAGGATTTAGCAACTTATGTGCATTACCTTCAAAAGATTTAGCATATAGGTGCGTGTCTTTTTAGGATTTAGCAACTTATGTGCGTTACCTTCCAAGATTTAGCATATTTGAAATTGGAAATGCATGTCCCTTCAAGATTTAGCAACTTATGTGCATTAGCTTCAGAGGATTTAGCATATTGAAAATTTTGAAAAATGCGTGTCTCCTCAGGATTTAGCATCTTATGTGCCTTACCTTTGAAAGATTTAGCATATAAAAATAAAAAACTATAGTACAAGGGAGACCCTATATATGGCCCCCTCCTTAATATGGCAAAAAGATGCTATTTTGTCAAGTTAAGGAAAAGAAAGAACAAAGATAAAGCCTTCTTCAGCATCAAGACAATATCCATAGACAACACGCAGTCCAATCCAAGAAGGTCATAGCTCCTATGAAGCCATGGAAGGGACAAATGTAAAAGATATCATGCAAGAAGTGAAAAGAAAGTAACCCTTAATGAGGGATAGCACACTATTCAGTTTCCAAGGTGAGAAATGTATCAACCATGGAAACCCAATGTCAAACAACAAATAAGGTTTGTATAAAGGACATAGGTCCTCAAATGCAAACCATAATTTTCATGTATGATTGGATATCACATAGTAGATAAATACTACTTAGCCAAGGAAAGAGGTGAATCCCTAGAAAGAAAAGAAGAGAATACCATAAGGATATGCATGAAATAACAATTTATAGATTTGAAAAAGATAGAAAATCATACCAAGCCCTAGAGGCTAAAGTACTTCTACCAAACTCACAATCTGTATTTGTGACTCCATGTGTGAAAAGCTGGCAATGCTAAGATCAAAATCTCGAGACCAAAACCCTAGCATGAACAAGTATGAAATAACAATGCATAGATTTGACTAAGATAGAAAATCATACCAAGCTCCTGAGGCTAAAGTACTTCTATCAAAGTCACAATCCATATTTATTACTACATGCCGGTAATGATAAGATCAGAGCCTCTTGATCAAAACCATAGCATGAATATGTGCATGAAATAACAATGCATATATTTGACTAAGATAGAAAATCATACCAAGCCCCCTGAGGCTAAAGTACTTCTATCAAACTCACAATCCATATTTATTACTTCATGTGTGAAAACAGAAGAGAAGGACAAGGCATCCTTGCCTGCCAAGTGTAGGAACAAAGATGGAAGTGGATACCTACTTCACAAAGCAAGGAGATATCCTATTTGCAAAAATGTATAATATATTCTTAGCGAGAGATATTGACCCTTACATCTAAGAGTATAGATAATTGTGAAAAGGATATGTCACTTATGGAAAAGGATCCTCAATGAAAGAGATCTTATCAACAAGACCCCCACCAAAGAAGAGTGCGTTAGATAAAATATCATCTTCCAAAAGGCAAGAGGGAAGATTCAATCATCATGCCTTTTGTGAAGAAAAGCAAGAGGAATCTTTGGAATGAGAGAAAACAACTCTAACACAAAGCAAGAGTAAAAGATTATATCAAACATAATTTGCAACATAGAGAAGAAGTATCGATCTAGGACAACAACTTCTCATATAAGAAGGTTATCCATAGTCAAAACATCTGTCAATATGATGAAATAATATTGTAATATAAGCAAATACCACTAAGATAAGGAAAGGAGTTCCCCTAGACAAAGAGAAAGAAGGAAGAACCTTGCCCCCTAGGGACAAAAGGCAAGGGATACCTTTGCAAAACACATGTCATAGAAAAGATATCTGGAATAATAGAAGAGAGCAATAGATGAAAAATTATCATAATACAAAGCATTGATATAAATGAAAGAATAACCAATTAAGCTCAAAGTAGGAACATAATGGATTGTAAAAGACAGGAAGAAATATACCTCTTGACCCCCAATCTAGAGGGAGAAAGAGAGGGAGGGGTAAAATTATGAATAAATTTCGAAGGAGAAGTTTCTTTTCTCTTATATTTATAGACCGGGTAATAAGGAGAAGGTACTTTGAAAAATATATCCACATCATGAACCATAGTTTGAACCTCAAAATAAGCATGGGAACAAATAGGAATAGAAGATGAAGAATTAGGAATCGGATTAGGAAAGATAGGATTAGAATTAGGAAGTTTAGGAATTAGATTATGAAGATTAGGAGCACTAGTAAAAGTGTAGGAAGTGATATGAATGGAAGACACAACGAGAGGAACACTTGGAACCACAGTTGGAAAAGGGTTGGAATAGAGATAAGTAATATTATGGTAAGAATGATGTCAGGTAGGATCATGATTTTCCATAAGATCACCACCAAGAGGAAGAGCATTAAGGGAATGCATATCTTTCTCCACTAATGCCTCATCACTATAAGGAATCCTAAATTGAGGTGAAGGATCTATAATGTCATCTTCTTTTACATAGGGGAAGTGTGTTTTAGAGAATATATCATCCTTTTGTATCAAAAATTCTTCATAAGGAGGGGATAAATTAATGTATTTATTCAAGGGTTCATCCCAAAAAGTAGAATTATCCACAATGGCTTCATGAGGAAGAGAGTAATAAACATCCAAATCCAAAGGTTCATCCCAAATAGGAGGATTATCCACAATGGCTTCATGAGGAAGAGAGTAATAAACATCAAAATCCAAAGGTTCATCCCAAATAGGAGAATTATCCATAATGGTTTCATGAGGAAGGGGGTAATCAACATCGAAATCCAAAGGTTCATCCCAAGTAGGATGATTATCATCCCTATCCATTAAGCGCATTGTAGGAGTACCATAGGTTATTAAAGATTGATTGCTAGAGGGGAAAGAAGGTAAATTGTATTCTAAAGTAGGCTCATAGAAAAGACATAGATTAGGAGAAGAATTAACATCAATCCCTAATTCATCTTTGTAAAGGTCAATTGAAGAGGTTGTGGAGGAAGATGAAATAGGAATAGGATCAATGGAGATCTCATTCAAACAATTTTCATCTTCACTTCCACGTACCTTGTTAAGGTATCTATCATTTTGAACAACAAAAGCCTCATCAAAGTACTCAAAACAAGAGTCATACACGGTGAATACTAAAAGCATGAAAATGTAAATATTTTTGTATTTTTAAAGAAATTTTGCAAATTTTTTTTTTGTTGGATTTTTGATATGTAAATGCAAGGGCATAAAAGAAATCTAACCTTAAGGAAAGAAAACAAATGATCTAACACCAAAAAGAAAGAGTTGTCTATCGCGGGTTCACCAAAATGTAAAGGATAAAATATGGATGGGGTCCTACAACAATGGCTTGTACATAAAAGAGACCCCAAAACCAATATTTTATACTTACATTTGAATTGTATTGATATAGAAAGTGAATGTAGATGACTAATATTGAAATTAAGAAATAAAGGTACTTACCTACGAAAAAGAATCGAATGAAAACCCTGTCAAACAATCTCAAAAACTATTGATTTTTGTAGTTTTTGAACTGAAATTGCAAGTTCTAAAAAACCTAGAAATCCTTTCTCTAGATTTGATCAGGTCGACTTTGACCTTTAAAAGATCACATTTTTATTCTGAAGTCCAATTCTAATTCTGTTCCTAGATCCTAAAAGTTTTCCAAAAAGGGTATCCAAATTCACTCTCAAATATGAGATTCGACACTTGTACCTATAATAAAAATGGTTTTGTTTGTTTGTTTGGGGGATTTGCCTTGGTCAAACCCTAGTTTGGAATCAACCTTAATACTGAAATTGAAATGGAGAATGCTAGCAAGTAGTAGAAATGAATCTAACAATGAAGCTATGCAATTCAATACATATGCTAATGTATTTTCAATGTAATCGAATATATTGATATGAAAGCTTGAACATAACATTATCAAACCTCCATGATTGTATGGTTGAAATCCACATTGAGGAAACAATGATATGGATCTTGAAGATGAACAAAGGATCTTGAAGGAAGATCACACCACCATGGTGGCTAGATCTAGGGTTTGAATGATAGATCTTGAATGCTTGAGCCAAATCCCTTCAATAGCTTGAATGCTTGAATCCTTGATCTTCAATGGAGAACTTGGATGAAGAAGAAGACTTGAATACTTGAATGAATCCTTGCTCGATCACATTGAAAACTTGAGAGCTTGATTGCTTGGATGAGATGAGAAAACTTGATGGATAAAATGAGAGAGGAAGACCTCCTTTTATAGTGATCTAGGGCACAATCCTCTAGAGGGGCCACCTTGGGGAATTAAATTCCAATTAGGTCCTACCGTTTAGAAAATATAGCTAGATTAAATGAAAATTAAAGGATTTACCATTTTGGAGCCTGAAACAGCTGATCCGGAGGTAGAGAAATAATTTTCCTGAAAGCCAAATTGCCAACATTTGAAAATTTTAAATCCCAGTGGGAAGAGGTTGAGGTCGAGGTTGACATGGACCTCAAACCCTAATTTTGGTAGGATTTTGCAACAGGGGTTCCAGGGGTGCTAGAAACTTAGAAATTGATGTCTGAACAGGACCCAGTGTCAGGAACAGATAGAAAATCCTTAGAATGATATGATGAAGGACTAGGAGGTCTCATTTCTAAATCCCACCTAGAAAATGGAGCCATGGAAGCGAGAAAATTAGGAAAGTCCTTGAGACCTTAACCCTAATTTCATCTAGAATAAAGAAATCAAGTGCATAGAAGAAGTGGAAGACAAGGGAGAATGCAAAGATGCCAATCATGACTTTAAACCACTTACTTGGAGGGCTAAATTCTCTTAACATGGAAGTGCTTCCATTTTAAGATGATAAATTAATCCCCCACTTTAGCAAGAGTATGGATTCAATGCAAACTCTTGGTAAAGGAGAAGAGAGAAGAGATCCCAGTGGATTCAAAATGAGATAAAATAACACTTAGCTAAAGACACAAGCCCTCAGATCAAGGATTCTAACTCAACATACATACATGAGAGTATACAAAAGAACAAGGGTTAGTACCAAACAACCCAAATCAATTAGCATAAGAAACCTTGCTAAGAAATATTTCTCATACCAATATCATATTTGGAAAGCTATCATAAAAGCATAAATGATTACATAAGAAAGACAAGAGCAACACTATAGATAACATTGCTTCATGATCTAGTCCTATTAGCATGAAAGCAAAAAGAGAGAAAATAGAAAGTGATTACCTTGCCCTGTAAGATGCCTACCTTACCGTGAATTGCCCTGGAGGGAGAGCCCAATAGGTTCACCCATAAACTATGCTTGAAATTATAATGTGTCTTTTGACGGCTTCTAGAATATCCATAGATCCACCTTCTTGTATCACTATGAATATGAAATGTGTCTTCTCAGGATTTAGCAACTTATGTGTGTTTCCTTGAAAAGATTTAGCATATAGGTGCGTGTCTTTTCAGGGTTTAGCAACTTATGTGCATTACCTTCCAAGATTTAGCATATTTGAAATTGGAAATGCATGTCCCTTCAGGATTTAGCAACTTATGTGCATTACCTTCAAAGGATTTAGCATATTGAAAAATTTGAAAAATGCGTGTCTCCTCAGGATTTAGCAACTTATGTGCGTTACCTTCGGAAGATTTAGCATATAAAAATAAAAAACTATAGTACAACGGAGACCTTGTATATGCCCCCCTCCTTAATATGGAAAAAAGATGATATTTTGTCATGTTAAGGAAAAGAAAGAACAAGGATAAAGCCTTTTTCAGCATCAAGACAATATCCATAGACAACACCCAGTCCAAGCCAAGAAGGTCACAGCTCCTATGAGGCCATGAAAGGGACGAATGTAAAAGATATCATGAAAGAAGTGAAAAGAAAGTAACCCTTAATGAGGGATAGCACACTCTTCAGTTTCCAAGGTGAGAGATGTATCAACCACGGAAACCCAATGTCAAACAACAAATAAGATTTGTATAAAGGACATAGGTCCTCAAATGCAAATCATAATTTTCATTTATGATTGGATATCACATAGTAGATAAATACTACTTAGCCAAGGAAGGGGTGAATCCCTAGAAATAAAAGAAGAGAATACCATAAGGATATGCATGAAATAACAATGCATAGATTTGAAAAAGATAGAAAGTCATACCAAGTCCCTGAGGCTAAAGTACTTCTACCAAACTCACAATCTGTATTTGTGACTCCATGTCTAAAAAGCTGGTAGTGCTAAGATCAAAATCTTGAGACCAAAACCCTAGCATGAACAAGTATGAAATAATAATGCATAGATTTGACTAAGATAGAAAATCATACCAAGCCCCTGAGGCTAAAGTACTTCTATCAAACTCATAATCCATATTTATTACTGCATGCCGGTAATGCTAAGATTAGAGCCTCTTGATCAAAACCATAGCATGAATATGTGCATGAAATAATAATGCATAGATTTGACTAAGATAGAAAATCATACCAAGCCCCCTGAGGCTAAATTAATTCTATCAAACTCACAATCCGTATTTATTACTTCATGTGTGAAAATAGAAGAGAAGGAGATGGCATCCTTGCCCCCCAAGTGTAGGAACAAAGATGGAAGAGGATACCTACTTCACAAAGCAAGGAAATATCCTATTTGCAACAATGTATACTATATTATTAGTGAGATATATTGACCCTTACATCCAAGAGTATAGATAATCGTGAAAAGGATATGTCACTTATGGAAAAGGATCCTCAATGAAAGAGATCTTATCAACAAGACCCCCACCAAAGAGGAGTGCATTAGATAAAATATCATCTTCGAAATGGGTGAGAATGAAGATTCAATCATCATGCCTTCCATGAAGAAAAGCAAGAGGAATCTTTGGAATGAGAGAAAACAACTCTAACACAAAGCAAGAGTAAAAGATTATATCAAACATAATTTGCAACATAGAGAAGAAGTATCAACCTAGGACAACAACTTCTCATATAAGAAGGTTATCCTTAGTCAAAAAATTTGTCAATATGATGAAATAATATTTTAATATAAGAAAATACCACTAAGCTAAGGAAAGGAGTTCCCCTAGCAAAGGATTTACTATTTCAGAGCCCAAAATAGCCAACTCGGAGGCGGAGAAATAATTTTCCCGAAAGGCAAACTACCAACATTTGAAAATTTGAAATCTCGGTGGGAAGAGGTCATGGTCAAGGTCGACCCTGACCTAGTGAGGGTCAAGGTTGACCTTGACCTAGTTAGGGTCAAGGTCGACATTGACCTCAAACCCTAATTTTGGCAGGATTCTACAACAAGGGTTCCAGGGGTGCTAGAAACTTAGAAATTGATGTTTGAACAGGACCCAGTGTCAGGAACAAATAGAAAATCCTTAGAATGATATGATGAAGGAATAGGATGTCTCATTTCTAAATCCTACCTAGAAAATGGAGCCATGGAAGAGAGAAAATTAGGAAAGTCCTTAAGACCTTAACCCTAATTTCACCTAGAATAAAGAAATCAAATGCAGAGAAGAAGTGGAAGACAAGGGAGAATGCAAAGATTCCAATCATGACCCTAAACCACTTACTCAGAGGGATAAACACTCTTAACATGGAAGTGCTTCCATTTTAAGATGATACAACATTTTCATTAAAATATTCTATTAATTAATTCTTTCAAATCCTTGTATTTGATGAGTTAATGAAAGGTAAAACATGTTGTCAATAATATAGACTAAAGAAAGAGAGAACCTATGATGGTCTCTTGAGTTGTTTTATCTTTAATGTGCATATCCGTCAGTTTTTTGACACTTCATAATTAATTTTGATAGAAGTGCTATGCATTTCATAGATAAAATTTTAGAGAAAAATAATTTATGACAATACTTCCAACAGTAATGCTATACCTTCAATAGGGAAACCTGTCGGAGAAATGCTGAAGGACTGTCGCTCTTCTGATAGTTTAAGTATCGAAAATCATAATTTTTTGATAGAAATTATGACATTAATGCCATATCTCCAATAGGTATATCTGTCAAAATTAGGTGGAAACTGTCACTATTCCAATAGTTATAATGTCAAAAAGGATATGTTTTCGACAGTTAATTCTGACAGAGATTGTATATTTTCAATAGGTTGTTGTGTCAAAATTCTGATAGATGAACCATAGAAAATACCATAATGAATCTATTGCCATGTACAAGTTTCTGACATGATATGGTGTTGGTAAATGGATGGATACGTCTTCTATCATAATTTCCTACGCAAAAATGATGACAGACTCATCTGTCGAAATGCCAACAAATTAGCGTTGCAAATCTGACAAATGACCATTGGAATTTGACCTCAAATGTAGTAGTGTCATAACTATAAAACCTTGCTTCCATCCTTTAAGCTTGTTTTTGAAATTTTTCTTTGACAGATTGAGGTTCATCTCAGCATTGAACTTCCTCTCAATGGCAGTCCAAGCTTCTTTTTTGAAGCCCCCTTCGCCTTTCCTTCCTAGGTGAACTTTCTCGTGGAGCAAGTTTAGGAACTTTCATTCCATTTCTCTTGTCGAGATAACCTTCTTGGAGGAAGAAATTGACTGGCTTACTTGAACCTCATCCTCCATGGACATCATGAGTTCTATGAAGGACATCACCTACACCACCTATTATATGCAATCATTAGCTACATGCAAATGAGAATGGATATTAAAGAAATAGTCATACAACAGTGGCATATAATCCAAAATTATGCATTTATGCATGATATCAAGAAATATGTAATATATGTCTTTATTATCCATTCTCATTTGCATGTAGCTAAGTATTCATGTATATATGGTCTACTATGTTCATATAGTTTATATATGGTCTACTTTGTTCATTCAGTATTGTATTCTTGAGCAACTGAATCAGTGTGCAATGGAATGAACACTAATTCAGTGTGCAACATAATGAACACTAATTTACATTGCTCTCATGAATCTCTCTTGGATGTTAAATATGATAGATTGAATCTAAAGGACCTGTCTCAAGATTTCCTTGCTCAAATAGATAGCTTGCGAACAATATTTAAGGAGAATGACATTCTTGTTCCCATCTTGGAGGTGATTGCTCAAAGAAAAGATAATGCTTTCACAATAGGTTTAGTTGTACAAATTCTAAGATCTATTGCCAATGATTGGGAGTTGGCTCATAGGTTTTTTCAATGGATTGGGCAGCAGCCTAGGTATAGACGCTCTCTAGAAAGCTTGGATTTGATGATTCATATTTTGGGCAATGCACATCAATATCAGGCCATGTGGGAGTTGTTTGAAGATATAAAAATGAGGCCTTTTGGATCAGACTCAAAACTTTGGAACTCATCATTTAGAGTCATATGAATGTTGGAAGGTTGAAAGATTTATGGTTTCTTTTGAGAGGATAAAAGACTTTGACCAAGGAAGTGGTACAACAACATTCAACACCCTACTTCAAATTCTATGCTATGAAAAGCATGTTGAGGATTGTCAATTGATATTTGAGAGATTGAAAAATACATTTTCACCCAGTGAGAAAACTTTTAGCATTCTTATCCATGGATGGTGTGTGGTAAAAAGACTAGCATATGCATTCATAATACTAGAACAGATGAACTAGGAAGGTGTTTAGTCAACATTTGGGGCATACACATCTCTTATTGAGTTACTTTTTGCAAAAGGTAGGAAGGACATGGAAAAAATATTATTTAATCAGATGAAAAGTAACACTCTTAGTAATTTTAAAGAATCAAAAGATGCAAATAAAACTTTAGGGAACATTTCTACATCAAATGAACTAACCCCAGCTCTTGATTTTGAAACATACAATTTATTGATTACTTGCCTCTGTATGCTAGGTGAAGTAGATGAAGCATGTGATTTCTTGTAGAGAATGGTTAGACAAGGCTTCAATCCATATGCAAAGATATATAGTTGTGTTTTTTAACAGCTTTGCAGAAAAAGAAAGTCTAAAGAAGCCTTTGAGCTGTACAATAGCGTTTATGGAACAGTCTTTTTCCCAAGCCTTAAGGTTCATGATGGCTTTCTCAATATGTTTTTGTCTACTGGAAATGTGGACATGACATTTCATATTTGGAATGATATGAAAGAAAAGGGTTATAATTGTGGATGTCAAAGTTATAGTGTGCTAATAGATGGTCTTTATTATAATGGTCTACTTATAGAAGCCTTTGAGGATTTTGTGAAAATGTTAGAGAAGGGAATTGTGCCACACTATCAAACCTATAGGATTTTACATTCTGGTTTTCTAAGAGTTTGGAACATGGAAAAGTTTAATGAGCTCGAAGAGATAATCAAGAAACTTGATAAACTAGGTACTGTTTATTTCAAATTGCTCTTTTTATAAAGATAAATTGTCTTGAAGAGTCTGGTTTTCTGGTTAACAAAATTGGGATGGTTGTTTGTCACATTTTAATTGCTGACCAAACTTCTTACCCAGGTATTCAGCTAGTAATTCACATGAAATAACACAAAGTGATTGGAAGTTAATGACGGTCAAGGAAAATGGATTACAATTTAAATAATAACTAATCAGCTATACACTGAATCAATGTTCATTCTATTACACACTGAATCAATGTTCATTCTATTACACACTGAATCAGTGTTCACTCTATTACACATTGAATCAATGTTCATTTTGTTGCACACTGAATCAATATTTATTTTGTAACACACTGATTTAGTTTCTCAAGAATATAATATTGAATCAGTGTCTTGAGCAACTGAATCAGTGTGTAACAAAATAAACTATACAATACTGAATTGGTGTCTTGAGTAACTAAATCAGTGTGCAACAAAATGAAGTATAGCTACCAACTTCTCAAGAATACAATACTAAATCACTATTTTAGTTTCTCAAGTATACAATACTAAATCAGTGTCTTGAGCAACTGAATCAGTGTGCAACTAAATGAAGTATACAATACTGAATCAGTGTGCAACAGAATGAACACTGAATCAGTGTGCAATAGAATGAACACTGATTCAATGTGCAATCGAATGAACAATGCAAGACATTGATTTAGTTTCTCAAGAATGATGATAAGTGGTATTCTTGAGCAACTGAATTAGTGTGCAATAGAATGAACACTGATTTAGTGTTCATTTTGTTGCACACTGATTTGGTGTTCATTATGTTGCACACTGAATTAGTGTTCATTCTGTTGCATGCTGATTTAGTATTGTAATTATATATGGTTTACTATGTTCATACATTTTTACTATATATGCTCTAGCACATCTTCCACATGAAAAGGTGGAATTGGAATTTGAGGGCCAAATTACCATTGTCTCAATCCAGATTTAGAAGACAAAGTGTCAAACAAGATACACACATTTCAAAGAGATCAAAATCAAAGAATAGTAAGTGTTGAGCATCATTTTTACATAAGGACAATGGCTAGGAATTTGCATGAGCAACTTCCCCTCTTGGAAGACTGACATAATCAATCTCAAGGTTCCTTCTGGCTGGGTCTCAACTGCTTGGATAGCTCAACGGAAGACAAATATGAATCTATTTAATAAGCAGGCCTTTGTTGGTTCTTTTCTCAAGGGAAACTGTAAAATAAACTTTAGGAAACCAAGATATCTCTTTTTTGCTATGATTTTCAGATTTTAAGAATGAAAGCAATGCTGATTTAATTGATCTACTGAAATAATTTGCAAAGAGGGTTAGAAGATGTAAGGTAACAACAGATTTGAAAGAAATTGCTAAAATAAAACCTATTGGATATATGCTAGCATAACACCACCATGCGAATTAAAGAACCAAAAAGATGAGAAAACCCACACAACAGAGATCAGATCATGTCACAATCTTTAGCTAAATGGATGCAATCATCAACAAAAATTGAACAAATGCAGACATATGATAAGTCAAAACTCATCAGATCATGAAGCCACTCCAGATGCGTGCACACATGAGACAAGTTAATCTTTAGGAACCAAAGAATAATCTTCTCAGAAATTTGTCACAACACAGCAATGTAATACCAGCAAACACCGAACTAAAAGATCGTAGACTTAAAATTATTAAACAACCAATTGGCTCTTTGAAACAAAGAATGAGCAAATCACGCATTCACAAATTTTGCATAGACAGTAGAAGAATCACACCATGAATGAAGCACCAATTGTGTATCTTGTATTAATGATCAATTCGACCCTCATTACATTGTTTTATTACAATTTATAGAGCTCTCCTCTTATTTTCACAGCTAGGGTTTTGCTGCAACTAAACTTCAAAGTAAAACTAAACTAAAGCTTTGCATTAAATAAACTACTTTTAAAGCTTAGCTAAACTATCCTAGCATAGAGTTAGACCTCGTGCATTACAAAGATTTGAGATCTTTGGCCATTTCAACCTCACTTTTCCTTTGAGGTGCCTTTGGTAACTCTTCTCCTATGCCACTAAAAAGGCTAGTGAACTACATAGGAGCCTATTGTTTAGCCTCTTTGAACCCCTGCAAACCTACAAAATTGGAGATATTGAATTCATCATCACCTAAGGCATCCAAATTCATTGGCTCTACCGAAGCAGCTCCCTTATCATCCTAAGGGTTGTCTTCCATTATTATCCTTTTCTTTAGGAATCCCATTAACCATGTCATCCTATTGAGGGGAATCTCATCCAACACATCTTCATCTTCTTCTTCCAGGGTATCCATCTGTGTAGGGGTTGATCCCACTTTCCTTTTGTAAACATGACCCTTGGTTACTCTAGCTAGCTTAGGTCCTACTATTTTAAACTTAGTTCTCTTTTCTAAGCTGGGAGAACTATGGTGGCTTGATGAAGGTGCCTCTAGTGGAGCAATGCTCCCCATCATCCTGGTTTTCACTAGTTTGGAATGTGTGACCAGACCATAGGCGGTGGGGCACTCGTGGTGATATATAGTCTCTGACTTTAGAGGGGCAACCCTTTTAAACTAAGGTTCCAGTATCTTTTCCCCCTTCTTCTTTCCTCGAGATGGTTTCTTAGGGATTTTATTTATAGGAAGTGGTTGTATAGGAAAATGATGAGCAACCCACAACCTTGTCAGCTTGACCACATGTTAGGCCCTAAAGTCCATGCTATCATTCTCATCCCAATCTATTTCTACATTTTGGATGGCCCTATTATATACCTTATCCGCATTATATATAGAATCCATAACTTTATCCAAATCGGCCTCCAATGCCTTCTGCGGAATCTTCAAGGAAAGGGCACCCTATGCCAACTCTAGGCTCATCTGACAATAGTCATGGATTCTTACTTCATAATCATCCATGCAATTTTCCCAATGGTCTTCAATATGTGGCTCATGGATATAGTGTCTTCCCATTATGTGGCTATAAGTACCAATCGTGTCAAAATGTGGCATTACTAGAATGTAGGTTGCCAATGGGACTTCATCCCATTCTCTGACCAAAGACTTGCAAACTTTCATGTCTGGAACACAATGAGGACCGACTGAAATAGGGAAGCTCCAGTAGTGTTTCTTCTTATGCTTGATATGCTCATGAGCACCAGAAAATTGCTTAGCTATCTCTAGTAGAACTACCTTATCAGGAGGGTATCTTGGGAGCTTCTTGGGTGCTAAAGTTCTTCCTTCCACCCGAATGTATGTGAACGTTCTAAATTGAATATAAAATGCCCCAATGGCCTTCACTTTGGCTGTTGCTTATGTTGATATCCTTTTAGCGAAATCAACTTCGATGAAGTGAATGATTGCAAAGACAAAGGCATCATGAACTGTCCTAAATCCTAGGCTATTATGTGCGAGGAAGTCCTTTCACACAAATTGAGCATACAAAGTGAAAGGCCATGTATTTTGTTCCCCGATGTTTCCAACCTTAGTCAACCCTGGATATGCTACCCCGGTGGCTAGTAAGTACATAACATAAGATGTCATGTAAAAGTGTGGATCTGTCTTTACCCAAATTAGCTGCTCATCCAACTGTTTGCTCAGAATAGAGGCCCAATCAAACCTTGCTTGTCTTTCTTTTTTTTTTTGGATGAGGAAAATCATCCAGGGCTCCAGCTGATGGGACTTGGGTAGGCCGTACACCTTTCTTATCATTGTGATAGTGGCTTGGATATCTTCTTTCATATAACCTCTCTTCATATCAATTCTATCCAGCCTATTGTTGGGCAATGGTTGCATCAAGTATTCATTGTTGACAATATTGTGAGCCCTTTAGGTATCTTTATTGTAAAATTCCATCCCCTTGTTTACATTGAAGTTGAAGAACTTATCTACCCCCTTGGGTAGATGGAAAACATCCTCAATATTGTCCAGCCTTAGGTCTAGGACCACTTCTCCCATGCTATTTTTGACCATGCACTCATCTGGCACATAGCGGTTGGCCAGTGTGTTAATCAACTCCATTGACTAGATTAAGACAAGGTGTGCTATTGCATTCACTAGGGAGCAATGAACCAATGAGGTGCAGTCCTCTAAGTGGCCCACCGGTTGAGCACACTTGTTCAAATATTCATTCCAACTCACAATTCTGATATCAGTATCAGTTATTCCACCGTGCAGGTCCATCATCTTAGACAGTGGGTGGTATCCTTTGAATTGGTATTTAATTTCCAGAGATGCCAGTACCTTCTCGGCCATATCTGCAAAGAGTAAAATTTTGGAATCAGTAACTTAATAGGAGGAGAAAACATTAGGAAAGTAAAACCAAATGTTGAAACTATGATTTCAAAGCAAAACCAAAGATTTCAGCCCTTTCATACTTTCGATGTTATCAAACCTCTGAAAGGCCGAAAGGGCCATCAAGTCCAAAACATGTGCAAAGGCTGAAAGGCCAATGCAAAGTTCATGACAAGGCTCAAGTGTGAGAGGACCACTTCCTCACCATGTGAAGAAAATGAAATGGCCGAGAAGGCCGAAAGGGCCGAAAAGGCCGACAGGCCATTGTGCTAATCTCGACATTTCAGGGATGAGTTATTTTTTGGTGTGCGACAACACCAAAATGGTGAAAGATGGTTTATTAGAATATTTTTCTTCGTAATTGCTCTGAAATTTTTGAACCCTGAAGGTCTGAAACTAGGGTTTGAGGTCAAACATGAAAATGGGTCTAGCGGCAAGTTTCAACCATGAACTCGCTGAGGGATGCAAGGAGACTACCCTACAGATCCCTCAGGCTGAAAAGGCTGACCCAACTAACCCACAAGACCCACAAAAAAGAGGCTAAAAAACTCAAAAACCTAGACCTAGGCTGACATCAAAGCTGAAAACAAAAGACCCCTAAACTAAATAGAACAGAAAAGAGGAAGAAAACCACCTACCAAGAAGATGGAGAAAGCGGCGATGATCAAATGGAAGCCAGAGTGATAGGGAAAAAAAGCACGAGTGAAGCACGAAGGCATGAAAAACTCTAGATGATAGAGGCTGAAAGGCGAAGTGAGGGTTTTGAGAAACCCTCACCTTTTATAGGCTAGTGGGCTACTAATATCAGTGACCTGTGGATCGGCCTTTTGGGGTTTCAGACCTCCGAAAGGCCTCCAACCCCGAAAGTTCTGATTCTCTATTTTGGACATGGGAGCATCTGAAAGGTCTGAAAAAGGCTGATTGGATGCTCCTCTGGGCCTCTCACACTTTCATAACTCCTAAAGTGTGAAAGAACGACAAGCCCGACTAGGCCAAAAACTAACCAAAAGAAAAGGAAAAAACTAACACCTAAAGATGACCAAAAACAAAACAATTAGAAAGCAAGAAGGGGGGGGGGGCTTTTAGCCATAAGGGAAAAAATAAAGGGGGAGCACGGTTGTGGGACCACAACAAATAGCCCAAACAAAGAAAAGAAAATGATAGAAACTCCCCCATAGGTAGTTGATCCAGAGATAGTCCTGATGCGCAATGAGCCAAGTATGAAGATTATTAGATAGAGTATTCCTTTTAACATCACCAAGGTTGAGAAAACCATGACCTCTTCATCCAGTGTGTGTGAGTGTGAGTTCAATTTCCTTGGGAAACTCTCACTATGAGCTCCCCTCGATGATCCACCTCTTATTGCCAGATTAGTGCCCATCAATCAAAAGTCGACCATAAATCAATTTGACCTTGCTCTATTACCAGGCAGGCATTGATAGCCTCGATAAAGGTTGTCAAAGTCACCCTTTCCTATCTGCAGATGAGCTTTAGTAGAAGTGCTTAAACTTCATAGGAGGGCTCTTAGACTTGATTTACTTTAAGCTTTGGGGAAAATCCCTTTGAGAGCACCCATCTATCAGCAAATTTTATTCCATACAAACTACTTCGATGCTCCTTATGGCTTTACAAAATACCTTCTGCAGCCCTTTCTTTCTTTTTTTTTTTTGGAAAACCAAGGCAATGCTTAGATTGTGTTGTCCTAGTTTCGAGCATCCCTTTGTTTACCTCATCTTTATGTGTTACTCCCTTTTCATTTTCTTTCTCTTTTTTAGTCTGTATTCTAGTCCAAGAAGGGTTCTGACTTTCAAGCTTTCTTCGTGACTATGGGCACTTCCTGGTGCAAATTGGAATCTCACCCAGAGAAGCTTGTGGCTCAAAATTTTCCTTTTAAAATGTGGTTTAGTGTTGAGGATGCTACAATCAGGCATATGCTCCCAAGGATTCTAAAAATCAGCAAACTTTCCTCGTATCCCTATCCTTGGCTCACTACAGGATGGAATTATCCCTATAGTTCAGGCCAAAGGAAGCTTTATTCTAACTTGGGGTACCTAAAAGGACCACTTAAAAAATAAAATGCATGCCCCCTACAAAAAAAGAATAGACAATGATGACAAGACTGACTCCAACCCAATGAAACAAACAAAAATAATAAAATACAAGAATATACAGTAAAGTACAAGGGACCAGTCAAGTCCCGAAATAGTGCTTCAGAAATTGGCCATTGATTGGTAATGGGACCAATTCTCCATCAAGTGAACTAATCCAAAAGGTATTTTCTCCTAAGATCTCAGCTATTTGGAATGGGCCTATCCACAAACATTGGAATTTTGTGTGGTTACCTGGTTTTTCTTTTGCTTTGTCCCACATTAGGACTAGATCAAAAATTCAGAAAGCTTTCACAGTCACTCTTTTGTCAAACCATTGCTTGATGACACCCTGGTGTTTGGCTACGTGTTCTAGGGCCATGGTTCATTTTTCTTCAAGGTTCAACAAATTCATAAGATGAATCTGCACCCAATCCTCACCCTCGACATATTGATCCATGAATCTCAAGATTGGTATTTTTAGGTTCATTGAAAAGATGGGTTCCAAACCATACACTAATTGGTAGGGAGAAGTCCCCAGGGCATTCTTGATTCTGACCCGATTTGTCCACAGAGCATATTTCAACTGGGTGTGCCAATCTCTGGGATTATCATCTAACAAACATTTGATTACCGTTGTCAGGTTCTTGTTGGTGGAGTCAGCGACCCTGTTCCCTTGCAAGTAGTAATTAGAGGAGAATTTAAGAATTACTTGGTTCTCGAAAGCCCATTGAATGAGACTCATGAATGAAAAGTAAGGGGCATTATCGCATACCAGGAAAAAGGGCATGTTGAACCTTGTGATGATGAACTCTTCCAAGAACTTGGTGATCACTTCTATGGTACAATTTTTCATAACCTATGCCTCCGTCTAGCATGTACAGTAATCAGTTGTAGTTAAGATGTATTGGTGGCCTGCTGAGGATGGGCAATTGATCATCCCGATGAAATCCAGCCCCCATTGGGTGAATGGACCCACCTCATGTACCGGTTGTAAGGGTATCACTGGGTGTCTCTCTCGAATGGCACTGGTTTGGAAAACATGGCAAGAGCACACATGTTCATGGGCATCTTTGAACAAAGTTGGCCAGTAATAGCCAGATCTTAGTATCTGATGAGCTGTGGCTTCTATTGATTCATGTCCTGTACCATACTTGTCATGAAATTCTAAGATATAATCCATCATAATTGTGTTTATTGAGCTTCCCATTTTTCAGCATGTATGAACTACTCTTATTCTTAAGTGCTCTTCGTTGGGAACCATTCACTCCATCTGGACAACAGTTTTGCAACAAGTAGTAGACCATGTCTTGATACCATACATAAGTGATTATTCCTTCGCTGGTGTACACCTAGCACACCAATCCTTGTTTTGTTTCAGCTATCATCTTAGTGAGACCTTGATCCCTCATCAATTTCATCATTTGTATCTCAATATCAAACTCCTATAATATTTCCATCCATTTGCCTCTTCGTTCCCCAAGTTCATTTTGCATTAATAAAGATTTGATTGTTGGATTTGGAACAATAGCAATGACCTTACTTTGTAGTATGTAATATCTAAATTTCTTGATAGCCTTGACCAAGGTGAAAGACTATTTGTCCAAACTAGGATATTTGAGCTCTGCATTCTTTAGTGGACAACTCATGAAAGCAATTGGCCTTTCATCTTCACCTTCTTTCTTCTATGTGACGATCCCTGCACATGAATGCTCTAAAGCAAAAGAGTAGACTTTAAATGGTAGCAGATAATTAGGACTGACCAAGATTGGAGCCGTGGCAATGGACATCTTGATTTCCTTGAATGCCCCTTTAGCCGGAGCATTATCTCTACAAAACCACTGATAAATTTTTGGACAAAGTTGATTTTTCTGAAAAAAGACTTCAATTCCTTCTTGTTGTTTGGTGGGACCAATTTAAGGATAGCCTCGACCCTTTTGGGGTCAATTGAGATACCTATCTTGGATATGATGTGCCCGAGGAGTTTACCTTGTGTCACCCTGAAAACACACTTCTTAGGGTTTAGGGAAATCCCTTAGCATCGACACCTCTTCAAAACTTTTCACAAATCTCCGATGTAGTCCGCCCAGTTCCTAGAGAAAACTATGAGGTTATCCATGTATATAACGATGCATTTGTTAACTAGACCCTTGAATGCCTCATCCATAGCCCATTGGAAGGTATCTCCTACATTGATTAGACCGAATGGCATGCGGCGATAGGAAAATGTTCCCCATTTTGTAGTGAAGGCCATCTTCAAGCGGTCTTCTTCCTTTACCATGACTTGGTTGTACCTTGAGTAGCCATCTAGGAAGGACATCATTTGAGAACTATTGACTACTTGTAACACTTCGTCCAGAGAAGGCAAAGGGTAGTTGTCCTTCTAAGAAGATCTGTTTAGATTTTTGAAATCCATGCAGAGCTGAACCTCTCCACTTTTCTTCCTTATGGGGACCAGGTTGGCTACCCAAGTTGAATGCTTGATAGGAAAAATTATCTTAGCATCAAGAAATTTTTGTACCTCCTTTTGGATTACTAGTTTGATCATGAGGTTGACCGGTCTTTGCCTTTGGCAAAAAGGTTTAGTGTCTAGGTTCAGCGGGATGTTGTGGACTATGATGCTGGGGTCATAGGTCTTCAAATCTTTTTAGCACCATGATATGACATCTTTATACTCATTGATTAGCTTGACTATCTATTTCTTCTCCTCTAGTGTGCCAACCTTGCCTATACAAACCTCCTTGGGTTCGAGTTGTGTGCCCAGGTTGTAGAGCTCGCAATCATCTCCGTTTACTACTCAGGTTTTCCCTCTTTCTCAAGCATGCTCATCTTTATAAAAGATCCTTTCCAAAGCTACCATGCCTTTTGGAATGGAATTTGTTTTCAAGTTTAAAATCCCCAAGTCATCAGGCTCCTCTATTTCACCTTCTTCTTCGACAATGCTCTGTTTTTCAAAGATCTCAGTGTTCATAATGAATTCCAAGATTTGTTGATCGTCATGAAATACTTGGAAATTTTTTATGTTGTTAGGGACAATGGGCATAGGCAAAAGTTCTACAGAGAAATTTTTCAACTTGGATTTCTCTAGTGGTTGCAAGGAACTTGCAGACATTGCCAAAGTGTCGGCAACAATATTCCTTCTCCTTGGGACACTTTGAATGTTGAAAGCTTCAAAGTCTTTGATTAAATCCAAAACATGGTTGTGGTATGAGATCATTCATTTATCTATACAAGAGTACTTTCTTTTGATCTGTTGGATGATCAATTGTGAATCACCTTCCATGGTGATTGCTTTTACCTTCCTCTCATGTGCGAGGAGGAGACCTCAAACTAGAGCCTCATACTCGGCAACATTATTAGTGCAAAGGAACTACAATCGGTAGGCAGCGTAATATGAGCCCCCATGAGGGTTGATTAACTTGATCCTTACTCCCACTCCTAGCTTACACTTGGATCTGTCAAAATGAAGTTTCCAGATCGAGTGATTCTTATTAAGGGATTTCTTGATTTGGGGTGCTGGAACCACTTCTGATGGAGGTATCTTATCTTGGGGTTCATTAGAAGCTGGGGGGTAGATAGGTCTTTTGGTTCTGGGGTCCCCAATGTCTCTTTGTCAGGGTGTTCCCTTCTTGACAAAGGGACCCATTTCATTTTTTCTTTGCCTGGGCCTTGCACCATATTTCATCACACGGGGGTAAGCATCCATCATCAGAGGAACTCCATTCTTGTTGTAAAAAACCCTCTGCTGTAGGGACCTTAGGTTGTTCATGAAGGGGGGGATCCTCCTCCTTTAAGCCATTTTTTGTGTCTCCAATAAGTTGGGGTGTGTCTGGCATCTAGTTGACTACCTGAATAACCACCTACTGATAGTCTTGGTAGGTAAATTCTGAATGATTGGTCTAATGGAGGTGACAGTAACCTGGTAACATAAGTATATTTGGGTCGGCGTCTCTGCCAAGGTGTCTCATGTTCTTTATCATGCCTATTATGAATTCTACAAAGACTTCATCTAAAATCTGGGCATCTATCAATCCTTACACTAGGTTGTTATCAGAATCCTCTTCCCCTTTGAGGCTGAATGTGAAGGCTTTGTCAAAATGATATACTCCTAAATTGGCCTATGAGAACAAAACTTCATTCGAGGTGTTATACTCTATTATCATCTACTTGATTTTAGGTTCTGCATCAATCTTAATTTGATTATTGAGCCCCTTCCATGGCAGTCATAGTTGGGTAAAATCAATAGAGAACCAACCCCTCAAAGATTGTGTTCATTCCTGGCTAAGAAACATGCCATAGGTTTCTAGGATGTCCACCACATGAACATCGATGCAATCTTGGATCCTAGGGCTAGTCATTAGTTGAATCCATCTATCCTTCAAAACCCCAATGACTTTGACTTCAGTTTTATCAAGCTGGATCACTACGCGATTAGTTGGCTAAGGATTCATTCCTAATCTCCAACATATAGATAGTGGCATCACATTACATGAAGCACCTGAGTTGATCAAATAGTTGTGTAGGTTTTTCCTAAATATTTTGAGGCTGAGCAAGAATGGAGGCACTTCAACCCTATCTTTGAACATGGTCGGCATTGCCTCTATTGCATTCACATTAGACACATTGTTAGCATTATTTCTTAGGGAAGCTAGCTTGGAATGATCCAAGGTCTTTAGGAGGGCTTCCCTTTGAGTGAGACAACTCTGCAACATGTCATACATTGACATGTTCATTCTAACCCTTTTTAGTTCCTCTACCGCACTATACCTTTCATTGGCCCCGATTGGGCCTTTTGATGTAGCCGGTTGGTATGATGTTGTCTGGATAGTAGTAGTATTAGGTCCCATCAATGGTATACAGTTATTTCTAGCCCTTGGATTAGGTGGAGTGGGCTGCATACTTGGAGGAATGCCATCCATTAGGGGCTCCCTTCGGCTTCTCAAATTATGGGTATTTCTATTACCATTTTGGAAAGCATGGGCCTCGGAATATTCTGATTGGCTCTCTTGGTTGAATGGGAAAAAAAACTCTTCCTTTGAAGTGCTATTGATCAGAGTTCCATCTAAACTCAGATCATATGACTCAAATGCCATGGTGCTAAAACAAGCTTGGGAGCTCTTAGGATCCTAGGTTTGATTATCATACTCCCCCCTATACTCAAAATCTGGCTGATGCATACTGGGACCTTGGGTGTAGCTAGTTTCTGATGAACTGAAGAAATTGGCATTATCTACAGAGATACTACCATTTTTCAAGCATGTATTCCAAGTCCTATTCATCCTTTGTTGTCCAAATTGCTTGTCTTGAGAGCCATTCCCATAACTTCCCCCACTATTGTTATTGTTGTTGTTATAATTTCCATAGCTACGATTCTGATTCTGAGAGTAATTATTCAGGACAACAGCTGGTCATGGGGGATTTCCTTGATTTGGAGATAGGTTGAGCTTCATTCATGTGATCTCCCTAGTTAATTGGGATAGTGTTTTCTTGATGGCATCCAACTCATTGACTAGGGCTTGGTCTAGTTCCTTTGGGACAGCTACCTTTTTCTTGCACAAGGCAGCCCTGTGTGTGTCATACCCTGGGTATGTGATGGTCAGCGGTGGGACAACAACATATGGAGTTGGCATCAGGTTGATCTTTAGGGTTTGGTGCATTGGTACTTGATTGTTTGCTATGAAAGGACCAGTTGTGACCATGTTTGTCAACGTAGGTGGGGCACCATACCTTCCTCCTACTTGCGGCTCCATTTCTTGAGTGAACAAGATAGCTTCCTTACACACTTTCTCTAGAGTGTCGATGTCTCCTAGAGGAAATCTCTTTAGGAATATGGACATTAGTGGGTCCAAGGTGCGTAAGTACACTTGTATGGTGGCACTGACTGGCACCATGTATGGAGCCTCAAGCTTCTGATACATCTTGTGAAAATGGTGGTTGAACATGGCGATAGATTCATTGAGGTCTTTTCTTACCAAAATGAACTAGTGATGGAGGGTTGCCAGATCCACATATAGTTTGAATTGGTTTAGGAATTTTGTTTCAAACTCCTTCCAGGTAGTAATGGATCCTCGCAGTAAGTTCGGATACTAGTTATATGCAAATTCTCCCAATGTGTATGGTAAGAGGTGGCACATGATCTCTTGATGAGCAATCTCTTTCCAATTACACAATTCTTTGAATGCATGGACGTGTTCTTCCATGGTCCTCGATTCTCCATAGATGAAACATGGGTGAAACTTTTCAAGATTTTTGGGCAGCTAATGGAGCTGTCCCTGCAAGTCTAGTGTTGAACTTTGGGCATTTTCAAAAAATGCCATCGGAGCTAGTCGTGGGGGAGCAGCAGGTGGGGCAGCAATTGTTGGAATTGGAGGAAGATCTGAATGATCTGAGGTGTCCTCTCCATGCTTTGTTTTGTTGCTACAAGGTCTATGAAACTTTGTAAGTTCAAGGAACTCCCCTTTTTTTAGTGAAGATCTAAGGACTCATTAGAATCTCTCAGGGGAGAATGATCCAATATTCTGGGGTGTTCCTTTCGAGGGCCCTCCTTCTAGCACCACTTCTGTTGAGCATCATTTTTACATGAGGACAATGGCTAGGAATTTGTATGAGAAACTTCCCCTTTTGGAAGACTAATAGAATCAATCTCAAGGTTCCTTTTGGCTGGGTCTCAATCTCTTGGATAGCTCAACAAAAGACAAATATGAATCTATTTAACAAGGAGGCCATTGCTAGTTCTTTTCTCAAGGGAAACTATAAAATAAACTTTAGGAAACCAAGATATCTCTCTTTTGCTATGATTTTCAGATTTTAAGAATGAAAGCAATGCCAATTTAATTGATCTACTGAAATAACTTACAAAGAGGGTTAGAAGATGTAAGGTAACAAGAGATTTGAAAGAAATTGCTGAAACAAAAACTATTGGACATATGCTAGCATAACACCACCATGTGAATTAAAGAACCAAGAAGATGAGAAAACCCACACAACAGAGATCAAATCATGTCACAATCTTTAGTTGAATGGATGCATTCATCGATGGAAATTGAACAAATGTAGACGTATGATAAGTCAAAACTCGTCAGATCATGAAGCCACTCTAGATGCACACACACATGAGACAAGTTAATCTTTAGGAACCAAAGAATAATCTTATCAAAAATTCATCACAACATAGCAATGTAATACTAGCAAACACCAAACTAAAAGATTGCAGACTTAAAATCATTAAACAACCAATTGGCTCTTTGAAACAAAGAATGAGAAAATCACACATTCACAAATTTCACATAGACAGTAGAAGAATCACACCATGAATGAAGCACCAATTTTGTACCTTGTATTAATGATCAATTTGACCCTCATTACATCATTTTATTACAATTTATAGAGCTCTGCTCTTATTTTCGTAGCTAGGGTTTTGCTGCAACTAAACTTCAAAGTAAAACTAAACTAAAGCTTTACATTAAATAAAATACTTTTAAAGCTTAGCTAAACTATCCTAGCACAGAGTTAGACCTCATGCATTATAAAGATTTGATCAAAATAAGCATTAGATATCTCAAAAATAGGCTGGAACTAGTTCATGCATGTGGTGATCTTCATGTTTGTCCCTTGGATCATTGGCTTTAGTTGCTCTACATAGTCCTGACTGAAACAGATCCCAAAATCATGCCCAAATGATCCCAAGAAAGAAGTCCAGATGACTGGGAGGTGATCTCTAAAAAAATTAGAGTCAACTCCCGAACGTGCCCAAAAAATGCCCAAAACCTAACACTTGGTCCGAAAATGCAACACCCAAAATTGGCTAAGTGCTAACCTTATCTCTACTACTATGGAGTTGTCAGACTTATAGATGGTTGAAAACTCCCCATGGCCTAAATAGCCAAAAATCTTTCACTGAAAAAATGACTAAGTACCAAAACTACATTTTCTATACATGGGAGCTGATAGATCTTAAGCTAGAGGTCCACTAACTAGGAGGCACTTCTGGATGTGCTTTCTTGAATCTATTCACCACCTCCAACACCTCATTGAATTTTGACATCTTAATGCCTTAGAGAATCTCCTTTTGTCTGTCTCCATACTCTTTCACTCCCTTGGTAAAAGCCTTTATTTCTTCTTCACGAGGTAGCATTTTCTGAATCTCTTCCCTTTGATAAAACATTTGCTGAAGATCCTCCTTTGAGTTTACCCATTGAAATATATTCAAGTACTGATTGACAATATCACTCACTAGGTGCATAGTCTTATTATCATCATCATTGAACAGATCTAAATCTAACCCCTCAAAGAACTCCTGTAGCTCATTTACAAATAGCATGCCCTCATCCCTTTTCTTATCCAAACTTTTGAGGACCTTCTCAAGTATGGCCAATGCCACTGTTATCTCTTGGATCCATTCTTCAAATTTATCTAATTCTGCTCCTTCATAAATATTCATTAGCACCTGGAAGCACTACTTCCTTATCATTGTCAACTCATCTAATAACTTTTGCCAATTTAGGATGGTTTCTTCTACCCCATTCTCCTCACTCATGATCTCTACCAAAGAAACTATCCTTGCCAAAACACCTCGAAAGGGTCTTAAAATCCGCCTAAGAGATAAGCTAGAGAATTGCTCAAAATCTAGCTTCCAATCCGTACAAGCCTGTACAAAAGAATGTGGAATGTCAGTGTCTATATCCCCCTTCTTTTCCAAAATTGCCTGTAATGAGGCTTTGGGGTCATTTGGGTCAATTGGACTCACCATCTTCAAAATGAATTTCTTCATTGCTTCATTCTATTCTTCCAATGCTTTTATTCTTTCCTCATCTTTACTCATGAAACCCAAAGCATGCTTCAGACCCAGAGTAGCCAAGTTTTTTCTACCTTCTTAGGTTGGTTCTCCCAAGTCCACTTCTTCTAACACATAGTCCTTTGGAGTGATCTCCTTCATGCTAATATCCATTGTGGGGATAGCCACCTATGCCTTCCACCTTCTCACCTAATCTTGCATTACATAGGACATTGTCCTTGCCTGGGGAGTTGGTACCATTTGGTGGAAGGTGTACCCTAGCGTGGTCATATCAACCTCTTCATCAGTATATACCCTAACCCTTGGTTGGACTTCTTTGGTAAACCAAGTGGGCTTTAAGTATGCATTCAATTTCTCATAGGGAGCAACCAATGTAGTAGAAGTCCCCACATTTTCTATCTTTATCTCTATTGTAACTTCTTCTTCTTCTATCTCTTGCTCATTCCCAATACCTTTTTCTGGCTCTCCCTCACTAGCCATCTATTGCTAATGATCTGTTTGCTCCTTAGTATCCATTTGAGGCCTATCTTCTTCTGTATGTAGCTCTTCTTCTTTCTGTGATTCACCTTGATCACCCTCTTGCTCATATCCAATATGAATTTCTTCCCCCCCTTCTATGCCGATGACTTCAACTTCTTTCTCTGGTTCCTGTGAACTCTAGGGTATTGGCTCCATATGAAATTGGGGAGGAATGTTGAGTGGGGGAGGCATTGAAGATGCGAGGGGAGTGGTAGAATGGGCTGGTGGAGTTGGAGTTGGGAAAGGAACATGGGAAGAAGAAGGTTGCTAAGATAGCAGAGCATTCTGTACAGGAGTGGAAAATGGGGTAGTAGGAGGCTCTTGAAGTGGAATGGTGGGAAGTGTGAAAGGGTGAGATGGGGACAGAGGTAGAACAGATGCATCCAAAGGTACTTGTGTACTTTTTTCCTCCTCTGAGGTGATCTTGATAGAGGATTCCTTCTCATGTCTTGCAATTCCCTCCTGGTCTTTGGCCATTTCAACCTCACTTTGCCTTTGAGGTGCTTATGGTAACTCTTCTCCTATGCCACTAAAAAGGCTAGTGAACTACATAGGAGCCTGTTGTTCAGCCTCTTTGAACCCCTACAAATTGGCAAAATCAGAGATGTTGAATTCATCGTCACCTAAGGCATCCAAATTCATTGGCTCTACTTGAGAAGCTCCCTTATCATCCTTAGGGTCATCTTCCATTATTCTCCTTTTCTTTAGGAATCTTTTTGACCGTGTCCTCCTATTGAGGGGAATCTCATCCAACACATCTTCATCTTCTTCTTCCAAAGTATCCATCTGTGTAGGGGTTGAGCCCACTTTCCTTTTGTAAACATGACCCTTGGTTACTCCAGCTAGCTTAGGTCCTACTATTTTAAATTTAGTTCTCTTTTCTGAGCTGGGAGAAGTATGGTTTCCTGATGAAGGTGCCTCTAGTGGAGCAATGCTCCCCATCATCATGGTTTTCACCAGTTTCGAATGTGTGACTGGACCATATGCAGTGGGGCGCTCATGAAAATATATAGTCTTGATCGTTAGAGGGGCATCCCCTTTAAATTGAGATTCCAATATCTTTTCCCACTTCTTCTTTCTTTGAGATGGTTTCTCAGGGAGTTGCTTTATAGGAAGTGGTTGCATAGGAAAAGGATGAGCAACCCACAACCTTGTCAGTTTGACCACATGTCAAGCCTTGAAGTCCATGCTATCATTCTCATCCAGATCTATTTCTACATTTAGGATGGCCCTATTATATACCTTATCCGCATTATATATAGAATCCAAAACTTTATCTGAATTGGCCTCTAATGCCTTCTGCGGAATCTTCAAGGAAAGGGCACCCTGTGCCAACTCTAGGCTCATCCAGCAATAGTCATGGATTCTTACTTCATAATCGACCATGCAATTTTCCCAATGGTCTTGAATATGCGGCTCATGGATATAGTGTCTTCCCATTATGTGGCTATAAGTACTAATGGGGTCAAAATGTGGCCTTACCAGACTGTAGGTTTCCAGTGGGAATTCATCCCATTCTCTAACCTTAGACTTGCAAACTTTCATGTCTGGAACACAATGAGGACCGACTAAAATAGGGAAGATCCAACAGTGTTTCTTTTTATGCTTGATATGCTCGTGAGCATCAGACAATTGCCTAGCTATCTCCAGTAGAACTACCCTATCAGGAGGGTATCTTGGAAGCTTCTTGGGTGCTAAAGTGCTTCCTACCACCCTGATGTATGTGAATGTTCTGAATTGAATATAAAATGCCCCAATGGCCTTCACTTTGGCCACTGCTTCTATTGATAGCCTTTTAGCGAAATCACCTTTGATGGAGTGGATGATTGCAAAGTTGAAGGCATCATTAACTATCTAAAATTTTGGGCTATTATGTGTGAGGAAGTCCTTTCACCCCTTATTCAACACTGGATATACTACCCTTGTGGCTAGTAAGTACACAACATAAGATGTCATGTAAAAGTGTGGATCTATCTTTACCTGAATTAGCTGCTCATCCAACTAATCGCTCAAAATAGAGGCCCAATCGAACCTTGCTTGTCTTTCTTTTATTTTGTGGATGAGGAAGATCAGCTAGGGCTCCAGCTGATGGGAATTGGGCAGGTCATACACCTTGCTTATCATTGTGATAGTGGCTTGGATATCTTCTTTCATATAACCTCTCCTCATATCAATTCTATATAGCCTATTCTTGGGCAACGACTGCATCAGGTATTCATTGTTGACAATATTGTGAGCCCTCTGGGTATCTTTATTGTAAAATTCCATCCCCTTGTTTACATTGAAGTTGAAGAACTTATCTACCCCCTTGGGTAGATGGAAAACATGCTTGATATTTTGAGGCCTCAGGTCCAAGACCACTTCTCCCATGCTATTTCTGACCATGCGCTCATCTGGCACATAGTGATTGGCCAGCGTGTTAATCAACTCCACCGACTAGATTGAGACAGGGCGTGCCGCTACATTCACTAGGGAGAAATGAACCAATGAGGTGTAGTCCTCTGAGCGGCCCATCAATTGAGCGCACTTGTTTAGATATTCATTCCAACTCACATTTCTGATATCAGTATCGATTATTCTGACATGCAGGTCCATCACCTTAGATGGTGGGTGGTATCCTTTAAATTGGTATTTCATTTCCGAAGACGCTAGTACCTTCTCGGCCATATCTACAAAGAGTAAAATTTTGGAATCAATAACATAACAAGACAAGAAAACATCAGGAAAGAAAAACCAAATGTTGAAACTATGATTTCAAAGCAAAACTAGAGATTTCAGCCCTTTCATACTTTCAGTGCTATCAGACCTCCGCAAGGCTGAAAGGGGTGTCAAGTCCAAAATGTGCACAAAGGCCGAAAGGATGATGTGAAGTTCATGACAAGGCTCAAGTGTGAGAGGACCACTTCCTCACCGTGCAAAGAAACCAAAATGGCCAAGAAGGCCGAAAGGGCCAAAAAGGTTGATAGGCCATTGCTTTGATCTTGGTGTTTCAAGGATGAGTTATTTTTTGGTGTGCGACAACACCAAAACATCAGAAGATGGTTTATACTTAGAATATTTGTCTTGGCAATTTCTCTGGAAGTTTCAAACCCTGAAGGTCTGAAACTAGGGTTTGAGGTCGAACCCGAAAATGGGTCCAACGGTAAGTTTCAACCATGAACTCACTGAGGGATGCAAGGAGACTTCCCTATAGATCCCTCAGGCTAAAAAGGCCAACCCAACTAACCCACAAGACCCACAAAAAGAGGCTAAAAAACTCAAAAACCTAGACCTAGGCCAACACCAAAGCTGAAAACAAAAGACCCCTAAACTAAACAAAATAGAAAAGAGGAAGAAAACCACCTACCAAGAAGATGAAGAAAGCAGTGACGACCAACTGGAAGCCGGAGCGATAGGGCCAAAAAGCACGAGTAAAGCACGAAGGCATGAAAAACTCTAGATGGTGGAGGAGCGAAAGGCGAAGTGAGGGTTTTGAGAAACCCTCACCTTTTATAGGCTAGTGGGATGCTGACATCAGCAACCTACAGATCAGCCTTTCAACCCTTTCAGGGTTTTTGATCTCTGAAAGACCTCCAACCTTGAAAGGTCTGATTCTGCATTTTAGACATGGGAATGTCCAAAAGGTTCAAAAAAGGCTGATTGGATGCTCCTCCGGGCCTCTGGCACTTTCAGAACTCCTAAAGTGTGAAAGATCGACAAGGCTGAAAGGGCTAAAAAGGCTAACCAGGTCAAAAATTAACCAAAAGAAAAGGAAAAAACTAACACCTAAAGATGACCAAAAACAAAACAAGAAGAAAGCAAGAAGGGCCCCCCCCCTTTAAGCCATAAGGTCAAAAACAAAGTGCGAGCATGGTTGTGGGACCACAATAGTAAGCATGAATGTTAATCAAAGAGAAATTAGAGTTACAAATCATACACAGGCTTCATTTCTTTCAAAGAATTTTGTATGTGTAAACTATGAGAACACATGATTTGAGCATCAACATTACAATAGTATGATTGATCTTCATCATGTGGTACTCCTTGGAGTATTCCATTTATATTTCCTAATGCAACAAGGCTTACAAATTCAAGAGGCATAGACAATAACCAGCTAGGAATGCAGAGATAAATAAAAAGTCAATGAAACCATCATGCATATCATTGTATCTTAATTAAAGCACATTAAAGAAACAAGAAAGGTCTTGTAAAACTATAACTATTCTCTATGTCTGTAGTCTTCCTACATCCTACTTTCTATATCATCTCTAAAGTTCCCCCAATCATCCCTATCACACTAACTCAACCTATATGTCCCAAGTATTGGTACATTTATTCCATCACAATTTTTGTCCTCTTCAATAACCACTTCAAATGGAACACCATCCTCTATAGTAATGAAGTTGTGCAGTATGCAACATGCCAAAATAATACATGCTTGTGTCATGATTGGATAAGATGTTGCATGCCTCAGGATAGGAAAACCCTCCTTTTAAATGCAAAATGTACACTCTATTGCATTTCTAAGAGAGGAGTGTTGGTGGTTAAACAACTCTTGTGGGCTATTTATAGGGTTTTGTCTTAAAAAATCCTTCAGGTGGTAACGTGTACAAGCGATAAGGTGTTATAAATCCTGGTACATTTGGATATCTAGTATCGACTAAATAATATTTTTCTATAAAATAACATATATTGTTAAACCATGAAACATTGACACTATGAAACATTTATCATTTTCTTGAATAAACATACAATGTGAAATTGCATACTAGGAGGAACTACAAGTGGATTGGCTCTAGTGGGAGTTGAAGCTAGAACATGGCTATCTATAGTAGACACTTCCCAACTAGTAAGAATGTATTGAAACTTATAATCAAAAGAAGAGACAACCATAACATTTTGTGATAAGTTCCCTATTCTATCTGGATATTTACCCTATAAGTCGACATCGACAATGACTGGTATATGGGTTCCATCAATTGCTCTAATGCATTCCTATAGAAAGAAAATTTGTAGTCAAGAAACACACAGTAATAAGATTATCACTAAAGAAAAGAAATTTATAGTGCTAGGGGGTTTACCTTGAAGTATGGATCGAACCAGTCCTTCCCACTAATTTCAAGAGGAGTGTTTGGACCAGGGGGTAGGAAATAATTTGTATGGAGTGCTAAGATAGCCATCAAGGCCTTATGGAAGTATCAAATTACTGTCTCTCCAGAGTGACCAAAGTTGTGGACAATATTACAATTTCTCAAATTATGGCCAAGGGTGTGGAGGAACATGACTAATTGTTATTCTAATGTTATGCTCATTGTATCTAATAGGCTTCCTTTTTTCCTTACAAGATTGGCTAGCTGAAAGAAGGTTGTTGCACTCACATGAATTTGGTCCTGACAATGCACCTCATTTGAATGAACAATGTGTTTATAAAAACCACTTCCATCACTTCTTTTGTTACGCTTTATTTGCCTACCTTGAAGCACAGACACCACTTTGGCTACTCCAAGGACAACAAGAATAAGTGCATGAGTACGAGTAGTTCTAGTCTTCCTACATATGCGTCCTCAAACATTTATATTGTTGGTAAGATCCATCCCTAAAAAGTACACGAAAGAGAAGGTTTGAGATACAAAATTTATAGTCATAGGTAGCAAGAGGACAAGCCAAGAAATGTGTGTACTTTATTGACACAGCTATTTGTATATGTATTCCCAGCTGGTTATTATTTATAGGTGTTGAATTTGTTAGCATTGTTGCATTAGGAAAGAAATCCAAATGAGGGAAAAACATAGAAGATGTTTTTTTGTAAAACATGATTAATAATAATATTATATACATGTATATATGCATATATATGGTTCTTATATAGGCACATATACATTTATATAAGTATGTAATATTATTAATCATGTTTTACAAAAGATCATTGAAATGAACTTTAGATTACAGGGAATATAGTTTCATGGACAACCTTTATTAATTGCATCATGTATATAATTTAGATGGTTGTAGATTAATTGAATCACGTTTTCATGGTACCATTTGATGCATTATGCCAATATGCCAATATAGGTAGCTGCTAAAACTAGTAAACACCCAACCCACTTTAGTTCAAGCTTCCAAATCAGCTTTATGCTTATGATTGGGATGCACAAGCTTGACCATTTTGTATTGATAAATTCTATTCTAAGAAATGCTACAAATATATTTCCTGAAAGATGTTCCAAAAGGATTTATATATTGATTTTTTTGCTCTATTAGGTTTTGTAGAGTCACAAGTCCATGTCAATTCTTTACATTTTTATAGTAAGGTTATTTCATGGCTAATTATATTGTTGAATACATTAAGTTGTAACTAAGATGGATAAATAAGGATGTAACAATGCTATAAATATAGAACCAAAATAAAGATTACTAGTTATTACCTTAATGACGGCCTAATTGGAGTAGACTACAGGGAACATTTTAGTGACTAGAAGTGCCCGTGTAGTGTGAAAAAGCATGTAGACAGAGAGATACATAAAATGTGGAAAATATACTTTAGGCATAAGTCTAAAATGTGGCCTACTTGAAAGTCTCTTAAGGCTAGGATAAAGGAATCTATTCCTTATTCCTTCTTAATCCTCAATCACCTTTCTTCAAAGATATATTGTATGGCTTCTTTCTACTTAGTGTAGTGGTATGGCCAACTTGCCTTGCCAATCATACCATGAATGGTAAAATAGGTTTAGGTTAGTAGTATGTGAATATGATTGTTGATAGCTAGGGCATGACCCTTCCACAAATAAAAATTCAAGATATCTTTCACTTCAAAATATCACAATAACTAAAAATAATCTTCAAAATCTTTTTTTCTTGCAAGTCATTAAAAAATTCCTCATTTCAAGATCCTACAAATAGATATGAGGTTGGATATATAACATTTCTCAACACAAACTTCAAATTTCTACCTCCTTTGTGAATCTTGTATGAATTGACCTCTGATAAGAATTGCAAGAATTGATCTTGTCACTTTAAAAAGGTATATTTAGAAAACTTAATAGTGGTTAATATAGATCTTATTTGACACTGATATTCCCCACAACATCAAGAATTAGTAGCTTATTGGTAATAGTTAGAGTGCCCAAAAGTGTTCCTAGGCTCTAGTTCAATATGATAGCCATATTAGGATTTGTGGTCACGTAAGTACAAATTTATGGGCTTGTGGATGATTGTTAAGTTTTCATGGACCAGTTAAGGCTTGAATTTAGGACCTTCTATTTGCTATTAGAGTTCTCTACCATAGAGCTACTAGCCCCTTTTAGGACTAGCCCTTATTTGGTTCATATGTGACTCATTTCCAACAATGATGTTGGGCCATATGTATCCTAAACCATATATAGGATACCAATCCAACAGTTGGAAATGAGATGTTTCATTAATTTAGTCTTTGGTTTTTAGTGGAGGAGATTTTAGTCTAAAGACATGTACTCCCCCATATTAGATAGATAGAATTTTTTTGTAAATTATATAAAATCCTCTATCCAAAAAAACTCACTCAATATTTTACATCATCTACAAATCTAAAATTGGCTTATCACCCTTCATTACTTGTTATTTTCAAAATAGAAATGTATGATCACTCAAATGGTGTATATCTTATCTCATCAGCATACATGATATTCTAGAACAATATCCATCCAATAAACTCCAAAACTCAATCAAGATATGAATAGGAGATGGTAAGTTACGTTCATATCTCATGCCTAAAAAATGCATGTATAAAAAATTTTGTTAAAAAAATCCTAGAGATGACTTGAGTTAACATTCATGATCTATCATAGTCAATACAAAGACTAGACATGTCTTAGCTTTCTTTATTTGTGTTGGTACAACAACCATATCATGCATAACACTAGGTCTTAAATTTGAGTCTTAACTGGTCCATGGCTTAGAAGGTAGTTTCCAATGTTAACAAACCCTCTAAATCACCTTTTGTTCAAAAGCTCTCTACAAGGAAGGATTCAAGAGATAAAATGCACGGGGATGCATCATCCTCATCCCTAAAAAACTCTCAAAATGCCAATGTGAACCAATATGAGGCCCCCAAACAAAGGGTTGTGAGTTTAAAACAGTGTGAGATTGTGACTCACACTTGGTATCTCAGAGGGTTGCGAGTGTAAAATAGAGGGTTGGAGGTTTAAAATAGGAGGGCATCTCAGAGAAAAATTTGGTAGAGGAGATGTATGAGAATGAGGTGGCCATGGAGGCCCAACTGGGTAGCAAACAATGCTCTCAGCCAAGGAGAATAAAGGACTAAAACATATTTTGTGCAAAAAATAAATGAATTTACATACAAATTTAAATACAATGAACAAGAGATTCTTTGAATGAAAACTAAAAACCCTATGCATACCAGATTCAAGAAGTGGGCTATCTGAACAAGGCTATCATTGGACCCTATCTATCACCAGAATGGACTGGTTCAGGAAATGAGACCCAACCTCACCTGCCTAAACTAACTCTTCTCTTCCGTAGATGCTTACCTCGTCATTATAAAGTGAAATGAGTGATAGTATGATTGGGTTTGGGCACAAGGGGGCATCATGAAGCTAGTTCCCATATAAATCTATCATTTGGAGCCATAGAATAGTAGGGGTGAGCTTCCATAATGAATAAAGATTCGAGAGGGGATGGAGTTAGAAGATGTGTTTCCAAAACAAGCGAGATACAGGTTGGGAAGGGGGAGTTAGCATTGTCACATACATATAGATTTAAATACAATGAACAAGAGATTCTTTGAATGAAAACTAAAAACCCTATGCATACCAGATTAAAGAAGAATGCCTTTGCTTCGCTGTGAAGAATGTCATGAAGCAATGTCCTCAAACGCCTTCAGTTTGCTGTGAAGAATACCTTCTCTACTTTGCAGATGAAATGGCCTAAAAAATGAATTCCTTTTCTACTTTGTGGATGAAATGCCCTAAAAAATGAATGCGGATGCCAAAAGCAACGTGAATGCCAAAACAAAAATTATGAAGCCCGCAGACCCAACGAGGTTTATAAAATGGGGGTTCAAAAAGTGGAATTTGGCCCTCAAATTCCAATTCCACCTTTTCAAGTGGAAGATGTAAATGCTCATTTTGGCTCAATGCTCATTTTGAGCCAAAATGAGCATTTACATCTTCCACTTCTATTTCTATGTTGCACATCCAAACTAAGGTTTAGACGGAAGTGGAAGTTGCAAATACCAATTCTGGTCTAATTCCCGCTACCAAATGAGCCCTTATGGATTGTACAAGAACACTAATGATTGAGAAGAATGTTGCACAAGAATACTAGGGAGAAGCTATAAGTACAACTATTTATACCTTAAAACAAGTACAAATCAAGAAAGGTACAAATGCTACACCTTAGAAATTATGGCATGGATATGCACCTAATGTGAAATATTTTAGAATCTTTGGGAGTAAATGCTATATATTGAAAGATAATAGGAATGGAAAATTTGATACAAAAATTGATGAAGGCATATTCCTAGGCTATTCCATTAAGAGAAAAGCTTATAAGGGTTTTAATTATAACACTAACAAAGTTGTGGAAAGTGCAAATGTGAGTTGATGAATATGCAGAGAAGAATGAACTAGAAGGTGAACAAGAACATGAAGATTATAGATCTTTTGTGTACATGAAAGAAGGAGAGGCAAGTAACACACTTACACTAGATGTAGAGTCACAATTAATAAATATTGATCATTAGGAGGATGTTGTTGAACATCAGGAGGATGCTACCGAGCAATCAGAAGCAAAAACTGATAATTTGCATGATGAACCTGAAGAACAAGAAGAAAAGAAATCTAAACCTACATTGGCATAGTATGTGAGAAGACATCATAATCCTGAGTAAATCATTTCAGATAAGGAATATAGAGTCTTGACCAAAAGTAAGTTAAAAGATGCTACATGTTTATTATGTGAGTTTTAGCCTTAGACAGTAAAAGATACTTTAAAGAATGAAGACTAGATTCAAGCTATGAATGAAGAAATAAATCAGATAGAAAATAATGATACCTAGACTCTAGTGCCAAGACCAGAAGACAAGAATGTTTTTGGAACAAAATGGATATTTAGAAACAAGCTTAATGAACATGGACAAGTCATAAGAACAAGGCAAGATTGGTATGCAAGGGTTATGCACAAGAAGAAAGAATAGACTATGTGGAAACATTTTCCCCTACAGCAAGATTAGGAGTGAGAACTCTACTTGCATATGCTACATACAAAGATTTCAAAGTATATCAGATGGATGTCAAATCTGCATTTTTGAACGACATATTAGAAGAAGTATACATTGAACAACTTGAAAGATTTGTTGACCCAAACAAGAAAAATATGGTTTGCAAATTGAATAAGGCATTGTATGAATTGAAACAAGCCTCCAAAGCATGGTATGAGAGGCTACACAATTATTTGATAAAGATTGGATTTACAAGGACAAATAACAACAACAATTTGTACATGAAAGCTGAAGAAGGTAAAGGGATTTTGATAGCTGAAATTTTTGTGGATGATATCATATTTGGAGGAAAACATACCCTATATTTGAAATTTTTAAATGAGATGCAAACTGAATTTGAGATGTCTATGTTTGGTGAGATAAAATTATTTGTTGGATTGCAACTCTATCAGATGTAGAAAGGTGTCTTTATCACACAATCTAAATATGTCAAAGAGATACTGAAAAATTTTGGTATGGAGGATTCTAGACCAATAATTACTCCTATGGCTACTAGATAAAAACTATCTAAAACTGATGATACTATTGAAGTAAATCAAACCATGTATAGATCCATGATTGGAAAGCTATAATATGTTGTCCATAGTAGACTAGATATAGCTCTAGTAGTTGGGATTGTGGAAAGATTATCTATTAATCCTAAGGAAAATCTTATGATGGCAGTGAAGAGAATAGTGAGATATCTGAAAGGGACAAAAGATTATGGATTGTACTACAAGAAGAATGAGAAATTAGAATTGAGAATTTACACAAATGCAGATTGGGTAGGAAATATTGATGACATGAAAAGTACAAGTGGTGGAGAATTCTTTCTAGGAAAGAGATTAGTCTCTTGGACAAGCAATAAATAAAACTGCATTTCCCAATCTACAATAGAAGCTGAGTATGTAGTGGCTGCAAAGTATGTAGCAGCTGTAGTGAATTGTTCAAATTTAGTATGGATCAAGCAATTGTTGAAAGAAATGAAAGAGAAAATCATTGATCCAGTCGTTATTTTCTATGATAACACAAGTGCTATCAACATATCAAAGAATCCAGTGATTCACACAAAGACTAAACATATTTCTATCAAGTATCATTACTTGCGAGAACTGGTACAAAATAAGGAAGTGAGAATAGAATATGTGAATACAAAGGAACAACTAGAAGACATATTCACAAAATCTTTATCTAAGGATGCTCATGAATATCTTAGAGGTAAATTAAGGGTGTTTCCCCTAACCGAGGCTTCCTAGTGAACTAGGAGCATTGCATCAAATGTGCTACATAGAATATCTGGCAAATTGATCCAGGAAAGGTCACACTTTAGGAGCTTCCTGGAGTTGTGAAAAGTACATAAAAGATAATAATTAGTCATAAGCAAGATGACATAGGGATAAATACTATTACTGAACTGGCAAGATGACATTTAAATGTGGAAGATGTTAGTGCTAGATACTTCTTTTGCATTATTGTCAAAGAGGGAGAGATTTAGATGAAAACAAAGGAATAGAAAACACTGAGTTATATGTTTTGAGATTCAGAGATTTAGAGAATCAAAGGGAGAGATTCAGAGAGATACAAAAAAGATTCAAAGGGATTAACTATGTGAATGGTCATGCAAGGCTAAGTTGTTGTGAATTAGAATGAAGATAAGGATATTATAAATCTTTCTGATGTACAGACAAATTTTTTGGATTGGTTGGTAAATCATGTGTTATTCATGTGGTGTTTCCATCAATCACAAAGAGGGAGATTGTTGGAAATTGCAATTGAAATAATTGTTGTATTGTCATTGATGTCAAACCTTAACTGGTAAGACAATTTCTATCTAAGAAAGTACCATATCTATTAGGGCAAGGGAGATAGCAAGAGAACCTAATGAAAGGTTAAGTTATTTGATACTTCAATGGGTACTTGATTATTTGGCACATTGATAAGCTAATGTATTGTTTATCTAAGAAGAAAGACTGAAGAAGTAGGCTTAACCAAACAAAAGTGAAGAAATCTAGTTTAAGCCGAGTGATGTTAGTGTCGATCGAGCGCCAATATATGCCGAGTAAATTTAGTATTGACCCAACATTAGTTTATGCCGAGCGATAGGAAATTACTAGGCAAGATTGTGTTATATGAGGAAGATAGTTTCTAGAGATGACCGAGTTATGTAGTGATGACCAAGAAGATGAACATAGTATTGACCGAGTGTCAGTAATTTATATTTGGAGAAAGAATTGAGATTCTCAACTAACAGTTGAATTCTTGGGATATATAAATCATGTTGACTTTATTAATTGATTGTATGGAGAATTTAATGCATGGTAAATCATTTTATTATGCATTGAATGAGATGTTTGAAGATGTATCTAAAACAAAGGATGGAGAACTTAAATATTTGAAGGATTCGATGAATCTGACCTAAACCTAAGATCTACAAAGGAGATTAAGCGGAAAAAGATGGATCTACCTAATTGAAGAGGTATAAATTAAAATCTAATTGTAAGGTTACATAATGGTCTAAAGTTGTTGATGTTATTTACTGATAAGTGTAAGCAGAAGGTTGAAGGTGAAATTGTGAAGGAGTTGATCAGAGTTGTGATTGCTTGAAGTGAATTCTGAGTAGATTAGTAATGGAGATGGAAATGGAGCTCAATTAGTAAATCAACATATATGTCCGAAGTGGATCTGTTATTTACAAAGTGAGTTGTGTGTTTTTCAGATCAAAAACTATTATTACTTTCTAACCATTGTATCAGTCTAAATCCTTTAATCAAGGTTGACCTAACACTCATTTTAAATCCTTTAATCAAGGTTTCATTCTAAGGGAATGTACTTAAATCTTTTAACTAGGTCACTTTTGACAGAGTATTTAAATCTTTTAACATGATCACACCTAACAGTTTGTTTGTAAACCTTTAACAAGGTTGGATTTTCACATAGCTCACTTTAGAAGAGTGAAAATGATGCAAGAGCATCCTGGGTGTAAGGGCAATCTTGCATCACCCAAAAAAATTTCTATTTTTGTATTCAATAAGGGCTATCTTGTGCAGAGCTGCTATTTATGGAAACTTGCTATTTTTAGTAAGTTGGCCTTACAATCTCGGAATGTTCTGATTTTACATGTGGAGGTTCATCTCAGTCATATCAGCTTGCCAGCAAAGTTTCATGGCTAGATCAGGTCTAGTTTTGAAGATATTAAATATTTTTGGTATTGGCAGCAGGGTACAAAAACTTTGAGCTCAGTTTTGAAGGCTTTAGAGGCCCCAGATGAGGTCAAAAAATTGGGTGACAAGCACTTTATATGGGTCAAGCCTGTAGAGTGCTTCATGGCATTTCCGAAATAGGGTTATAATAGTCAATCGGGTCAACTGGTGATGACTTATGGTCTCCAGAAGTCAGGCCACCTGAAATGGCAGAAAATAATTTTCCTTCAAAATTTCTGTTCGAGTTTCAAAAGTTATTTTGAGCCAACTTTGATGTAATAAATTGAAAAATAAAATAGTGCTAAGTTGGGTCAGCCCTTAGGGCTAAATTTCTGGAACCTTCTCGGGCGGTGGAAATTGCCTATATAAAGAAGGCCCGTAGTGTTGTCTAGGGCAATTCTGGGTAGTAGATCTGGGTATTGATTCAAGGATTTTTCCTACAGAATATTGTAAGGGAATGCCCATGTGGCTTTGCATATTGTAATTCTAAAAGTTTTTAATTCCATATTTGTGGAGATAATAAGAAGCCAATTTTCTATTCTTGCATATTATTGTTGTTGTTTCTCTATTTTTGTTATGTGTTTGTGGTACTAAGGGAAGCACCCTTCATCAGAAAATATCAGTAACATATTACAAAGTTGGTTTTCCCAAGTTGGGTTTCCACTATAAATCCTAGTGTTATACTTATGTGAATGTTTCTATATTTTGTAAGATAATTACTTTTGGATAGTGTACTACATGTTATATATTTCTAATATATATACTTTAGAGACCGAGTTGTGTTGGTGATTAGATATGAGATTGTTGAAGTGTTTAAAAGTTCAATTGGTACATCTGGACCTGAGAACAATTGATTCACCTCCCCTCTTTGTTTTTCTAAATAATACTAATAATTTCTATCATAACTATTGGTGCTTACAGAGAAAACTTTAAAGGTACTTGAAGCTAATGATCAAGATGTATAAAAAGGAGGTACCCAAGTTGAACAAAGAGAACTTCCTTGCATGGCAGAGTTTGATGAAATTGCATCTAGTTTCTATTGGCATTTCGACAAAATACTAAGTTGAACATGACTATGTTATGCCTGTTGCACCTTTGACTATCGAGGAGATGAAATAAAAACATGAACACAATCAAGAAATATTGGAGATTGCATCTACCTTAAGCTATCCTGAATTTGAAGATATCCAAGATTTCACTACTGCAAATAAAATGTGGGATACTCTTGCAACTATCTATGGTGGTGATACAAATGTATGGAGATCCAAAGTTGAAAGCTTGAGAGGTAAGTTTGATGAAATGAAAATGCAAGATGGTGAAAAAATTGCTCAGTACTATGGTATAATTAAGGAGATAGTGAATTCTATTAGAGGAGCTAATGGAATCATTGATGACGAGACTGTTATTAGTAAGGTATTGAGAACTTTTCTTCCTATCTATGCTATCAAAATTTCTACAATTCAAGAATTAAAATATAACCCTGGTAATGTTCTAACTCTGGAAACTCTTGTTGATAAGATTATTGCTTTTGAACTATCTAACTATGATAACTACATTGTTCCTAATGTTGAATCTGCATTCAAGTCACAAATGATTTTGCATAAGTCTAAGAGGGAAAAATAAAAATATATGAAAAGTGAAAGTGATAGTGATAGTGATAGTGATAGTGATAGTGATAGTGACACTTCTGATGAGGAACTAGATGATCTTGAAGCACTCATGGCTAGAAGATTAAAAAGAAGAAAAGACAAATATAAAGGTAAACTTCCTATAATCTATTTTTCATGTAACAAAGTTGGCCATATTGAAGCAAGATGTCCTGACAGAAATGACAAGGATGAGGAAAGGAAAACAAGTACAAGGATAAGAGAGACAACAGAGATCACTAAAGGTACATAGACTACAAGGACAAAGGTAAGAAATCCTTTTATATTGTTGAAGAGGAAGAAAATAGTGATAGTGATGATTTTGATATTGAATAGTTTATGTTGCTATGAAAGATGATTCCGATGAAGTTGAGAAAACTGCACTTATTTCTTATGTGAGTAAGGTGATAAATAGATTATTGATAGTGGTTGCTCACATTACATTACTAGTGATAAAAGTAAATTTGAAACCCTAGATCATTACAAAGGTAGAAGTGTTAAGTTTGGTAATGAAGCACCATATCATGTGAGAGGTAAATGATCAATTAAGCCAACTGATAAGATGACATGTGAAAATTCCTATTGAGTTGAAGGTCTTAACTACAATTTGTTGAGTGTTTCATAGCTAAACAACACTAATTACCGAGTGCAGTTTCATCACAAAAAGGCTAGAATATTTGATGCCAGTGGTGAACTAATTGGAAGAGGAGAAAAGACTAGAGGTAGCTTTTTCTATCTAGATGTATCTGAAGAGACATGTTTGTTTGCATAATTTGGTGGTGTATGGTTATGGCATAAGAGGTCATGTCATGTAAAATTTGACAATTTGGTAAATATTAGTAGAAATAAGAAAGCTAGAGGTTTGCCGAGATTGAAGAAACCTGATAATGTGATGTGTAAATAGTGTCAATTGGAAAAAAAAATGACAAAGTCTAGTTTCAAGAGAAAGATATTTACTTCTGAAAATATTTTGGATTTGGTTCATATTGACCTTTGTGGACCTATGGGTGTACAAAGTTATTGTGTTGCTAAGTGCTTTATTTTGTTTGTTGGTGACTACACTAGGATGATGAATATAATGTTTTTGAAAGAAAAAATGATCCATTTCAGTTGTTTAAGTGGTATTTTACAAAAGTTGAAAAAGAAATAGGTAAAACCTGAAAGTCTTAGATCTGACTGATTTGGAGAGTTTATATCAAATGAGTTCAATATGTTCTGCAATGACAGAGGAATCAAGAGACAGATGTCTAGACCAAGAAAACCTCCATAGAATGGTATAACTAAGAGAAAAAAAAAGTCTATTATGGATTGTGCAAGAACACTAATGATTGAGAAGAATGTTGTACAAAAATAATGGAGAGAAGTTGTAAATACAATTATTTATACCTTAAACTAAGTACAAATCAAGAATGGTACAAATGGTACACCTTATGAATTATGGCATGGATATGCACCTAATGTGAAATATTTTAAAATCTTTGGGAGTAAATGCTATATATAGAAAGATAATAGGAATTAAAAATTTCATACAAAAAGTGATGAAGGCATATTCCTAGGTTATTCCACTAAGAGAAAGTCTTATAAGTGTTTGAATTCTAACACTAACAGAGTTGTGGAAAATGGAAATGTGAGAGTTAATGAGTATGCAAAGAAGAATGAACTAGAATGTAAACAAGAACCTGAAGATTATAGATCTTTTGTGTACATGGAAGAAGGAGAGAATAGTAACACACTTACACCAGATGTAGAGTCATGAGTAAGCAATGTCAAGCATCGGGAGGATGTTTTCGAGTATCATGAGGATTTTGTCAAGCATCCAGAGGATGTTGCTAAGCAATCAAAAGTAGAAACTGACAATTTTCATGATGAACCTAAAGAGAAAGAAGAAATGAAATCTGAACCTACATTGGCACACTATGTGACAAGACATCATAAGCCTGAGAAAATCATTGGAGATAAGAAATCTGGAGCCTTGACCAGAAGCAAGTTGAAGTAAACTCTTCTCCTCTATCAGATCTCAAACATTTTATCTTCCTACAACATTCATTTTCAATTATAGTCTTGAATATATTAGACTTCTCAAATGCCTTAGTATATTTTACCTCTAATTCATCATTTGAGATACTAACATCTTTATTCATAAGTTATCCTTCTTATTGAATTTTTGTCTAGGACCCTTCTCTGGACATATAGTAGCCAAATGACCAATCTTACCACATCTAAAATATTTTAGAGGTAACATACCTTTATACTTACATGTACCTTTCCTCAATCTCCTTGCAAAGTTTTCTTCATAGTTTTCTTCATAGTTTTCTTCATTACAATCACTAGGATCATCATCTAATTTTGTTTCTTTGAATGTCATTTCAAATCTTCTCTTGTCTCTTCAAAACTTTTTTAACTCAAATGTTGTCAATGTACCAAACAAGTACTCTTTTGTAAACGTCTTTGGATCATACATGTCCCTAATTACTGAGATCTTATCACTTTAATTTTTTGGTAATATCATCAATATCTTCTCCATAAACTCTTCATTAGTAATAGTGGACTACAATTGATTTGGAATCTGATTGAAGAATCTATCATTAAAGATAATTAAGGAGTTGTTGATTAGATATGTAATATGATTAAATCAGTATTATTTTGTCATTGATGTCAACTAGTTTGACAACACTTATCATGTAAGTTACTATACTGACACATCTGAGGAAAGGTGATAAAGAGATGAAGAACAGAGAAATCTACATGAGGAAAGATGTACATGATAGATGAGGATAATGAACACATTGAGTAACTTGTTGATGAGTTTATGACTTGATGATATTGACTTTATTATGTTGCATTTATCTATGATGAAGTATAGAGCTGAAAGACACAAAGTAGTGTTGTCGGTAAATGAAGCATTTCTAGTATACACCGATGGAGTGTAGTGTATACTGATCATAGTATTAACTGAGAAGTGTTCACCAATGCATTTCTTTATTAACTAAGCAGAACAGAATGAATCAAATGATTAGTTTAGCCAATAAGATTGATGAACTGGCAAGAGTATAACATCGAGGTAATAGATAATGTTTGTTACATAGATTGACGACTGATGAAATTCAGGGAAGATCTAACGGAGAAGAATGAAACATGTTATTGACACAAGGACTAAGAAAGTTTGAAGCAAAAAAATCTATGAATGAGGTTAAGCGGCAAAATTTGATGGTGGAGAAGAAAATGATTTACTCATGTATATAAGAGAATAGATTTTCTTTATGAAAAAGGCCAGAAGAAGAAGTTGTAGGAATATCACATGAACAAGGTTTTCATGTATTCTGATCATACTGGTTAAGCAAGAACCAAGCTGCACAGCAATTACCGATGGACAGTAAGTTGATACAGTATTGAATCTGAAGTGAAATATTGATTAGAAGGATTTGTATGGACTAAACATTGATCTGTAATTTGCAATTGAAGTTGTATTAGGGCAGGTCATTTACTATTACATATTTAACCATTCTATACAGTCAAAATCTCTTAACCGAGTGGACTTTGAAAGTCTTATGATGTATCATTCATAGAATGAACATTGTTATCCTATCAACCCCATAGTGAATGTTGGTTGGACGATAACTTCTAGTCTAAAATCCTCTAACAAGGTCACACCTGACAGTGTGTTTGTATCCTTTAACAGGGTTGGGTCTTAACTGACCTCACTTTAGAAGAGTGAACATTTTTGGGTTGTTGATCCCAGTTAGTTTTTCCCTTTATAGGGTTTCCATGTTAAATCTCTTGTGTTATGTGTTGATTGTGATATTTGTTTGTTATCATTATTTACATGTTACATGTTAGATTTGATCGGTAAACTATTTTAGCATTAGACTAGTAATTGGTAAAAGCACAGACAGTAAGAGTTATTATTGTTTACTGATGAGTAGAAATTAAAGAAAAAGTTTTGAATTATACATTTTGAATTGGGACACTGGATAACTAATTCACCCCCCTCTCAGTTATTCTAATAATTGGTATCAGAGCACTAGTTGCTGGGAATAGAGTTTTAAGGACTTAAGCATAAAATTCTCAAGATGTATAAGAGGGAAGTACCAAAAGTGACCAAAGAGAACTTCACAGTATGGAAAAGTAGAATGAAGCTACACATATCTAGAATTTGGAACTCAACACTAGAGCTAATGGAGAATGGCTACATTCAACCGCCCACTAGTCCCTTAACTCTTGATCAATTGAAGGACAAGCATGAACACAATGTTACTATGATGGAGCCTGTTGCTGCCTATACCAACACTGAATTTGAAGATATCAAAACATGCATGACTACCAAAGGAATGTGGGATAAATTAACACAAATATACATTGGAGATCTGAATGTCAAAAGAGCTTGAGTTGAAAGTCTGAGAGGTAGATTTGATAATATGAGAATGAAAGAAGGTGAGAACATTGTCTGATATTCAAATAGACTCAAAGAGGTGGTACATGCTATTAGAGCATCTGATGGAGTGATTGATGATGAAATAATGATAAGCAAGATTCTCAAAACTTTGCTACTAGTTTATGCAATCAGGATTTCTACAATTCATGAAACAAGAGCTACATCCAACCTTAATCTTGACACACTGATTGGTAAACTTACAACCTTTGAATTAAACAATTTTGATAATAGTGTTGTTCCTTCTATTGAATCCACTTTCATGTCTTCTATTGGCTTTTAAACTTGTTCCCACACGGTTCTAGGTTTACACTATGATTGAGAAACTAGTTAGTCTTCGATCCAAAGTCTGACAGGGAAAAAGTGCCAATTGATGAGGACCGAGGGCATCCTCCTTCTACTTTGAGCTCCACATCACTCAGGTAGGTATTGCCTCATTTGCACACTCATGACTCTTCTTGATGACTGAAAGGCCTGTAGATGTATTATTGTGGAATAGTTACCAGACTCCTATAGGTATCTTGTACCCCAATGAAATCAAATCTGATGCAATAACCTACTTGCATGCAATGAGTCTGATAACTAGAGACCTACACTAACAATAAGAAAGGGAAAAGGTGGAGCTGAAGGGAAATGATTAAAAATGAGTTTGAAGGGACCCCTAAGATACCCTAAGTCTCTCATAGACCAGTGCCTTATCCAATGGGCCACAGAGTCAAATACCCTACTGCAAGAGATAGCTATGAAATAAGAAAACAATATATTCAATGTGTTGATGCCTTACATCAATCACACACTATGACCAAACCTCAACTTAACACCCACCTGTGCATTCAAGCATGTTATTATCCATCAAAGGATTTTGACCCTCCCCTTAGAAGAGACCTATGAATAGACAATATAATAACCAGCATCCACTAGAAGATAAGCATGACATATCCTTGACACCTCATCTCATACATACATGAACACCAACTCTAAATCAGTTATCCCTGTGAATATAACTCCACTTGCAAGCACATAGGCAGTGCAAATAGAAAAATCAAACACCCTTGATGTATGACTAATGGACTTAGAATTCAAATGGAGATAGTTTGGTAACAGTAAAAATATATTAAATCCTCACACATAAGATAAATTTGTTACAATATGCACTGTATTCTCTGAACCAGTAATGAAAAAAAACACCCTATATGCAAAGAGAAGAAGAAAATCTATAGGAAAAGGACCCCTCACTTGGAGCCAATTCTCCTCCAAAACTTGCAGAAGAAGGAACCCTTACAAAATTGAACCACCTAAAATTTATACCACTGGTTACCTTGGAATCCCAAATAGTAGGATGCAACAAGCTATGGATAACTAGGGTAAGGATTTCAACTACCCAGCCGATCAGAACCAATCAAGAATTTATTATAGGTGGAGCAAACCAAGCAATCTCAGATAAACAAATCAAAGATAATCTCCAATTATGACAATTCTCAGAACAGTATACAAAAGATCAAAAATTCACCAAGAGAACAAGTCAAAACAACCACCTTGCAACACGCCTCAAGCCACTCCTTGTTCATTCCTTACATGGTATAGATCCCTGCAAATGATCATCACACCTTGGACCACACTACAATGGCAAACAGATTACTTCTTACCAGTTCCAATCACTTCTACATTGAAAATCAGTCCTTTCTATCACTAGAAATCCTCATAAAAAATCAAATTTGAATTCAAATAGCTACATTGCACTTCACGGGCTTATGTTCCTCAACTATTTTCCCCTAGTCATGCAATCACGCAGTCACCAACTTAATTGCCATAGGAATCTGGGTTTCAAATTATTCTTGGTCGCATGATCGCAAGGCACCAAACTAACCTTTGCAATCATGTGACCGTGGTCTCCTAGCCATGGTCAATGGTCACAAATGCCACAGAAAAGTCTTCGGCCACCTCATAAATCCCTTGGCGAATGAAAAATAGGCACGTCGGTAGCATGGTACCAGGGACCCACACAACTCTGCAACCGTGATATCATCAGTGGTCGGATGATCGCATAGCCAAAAATTGGGCTATGCAAACAAGTGACAAGCCTCCACGTCACCGAAACACTGGCCCCACTTTATCTGGTGAACTAGTGACCGAAGAACTTTTGCCAATTCACAAAATGCATTCCACCATCACTAAAAAACTTAGCGATCACATGACCATTGTTCGCTGAATAGCCAAATGAACTAGGGCATCACCTTTTTATTGCGTGAATGTGTGAACACATTGAATTTTGTCAGCACTGCTAGATCTTTATCCACTTCGCCAAACCTCAGACCCCACCTGGGCCCGCTCGATGCCACATGTCATCATGCCATTTGCTGAAAATGCTGAGCCACCAAACACAGGACCCACCACCGAGAAAAGCCTTAACTTTTGGGAAGATCAAACGGTGGTCGCATGATCGCAAGGGGAGGAATATTCCTCATGATCATGCGGCAACCGTAGATCTCATTTGCATTGTTACTCTACTTAAGAAATACCAGGCCCACCAACTAACTGCCAAGCACTCAACGACTACGTGACAAACCGCCCACGAGGTCATGAGATGCTAGCCGCTAATCACCAGATATGAAGAGACTACATGACAACATAGTCGCTAGGTCCCCGAATAGAAGATGTAACCACTAGAAAATCTAGAGAATAAGCGACAAGAAACCTTGCAAGGACTGGGCCCGACCATCTATTGCATCTGCACAGTTAGGACCAAGGTCAAAAACACACAAAGTATTTGACACAGAGAATGACGAAAAACACATAGATTTTTTTACGCCAAAGGATAAGTGCACAAAATAGGAAACACAAAGTCAAAAACAATGAAGGGTTTCACATAGACCGAAAACATCATGGATTTTTAGAAAAATTGTGGGCTTTCAACACTGTGGCAGATTCTGAAAACATTTTTAGGGAGGAGGCCATTTTCATAGGATTTTTTCTATGATAGAAAATGGCCTAACAGTGGCTCTAGTTGGGGATGCATGTCTCTTGTAGGCATGACAAAAATTTAGAATCACTGGGAGAGAAGACCACCAACTGGACAAAATAATGAACTCAAAAAACACAGGGAACAAGAAGGAAAAGCACACAATAGGAAAGGGAAAGAATATTTACAAAATATACAAGGTTTACAACTTTACTTGATGGCCCCAGGCCATCAAAATGAAATCAATGACCCCCCTAAATCAAAGGTCTAATTTTCATCCACATACGTGACCCACCACCTAAAAATTTTATGATCATCCTACTGCAAATATATGTGAATAACCATGGGCTGAAAAATGAAACTATAATGATCACTACCCATGTTCTTCCAGTCACAACCACCATATTCATATTCAAATTCTAAGAAGTAAGTAACATCATCTACTTCTTCCTGCTGACTGGAAAGAATAAAAAACTCACCCTGTAATGCATCAAAAAATAGTACATAAGGAACATCATGCATTACATCAGAGTTACCTAGCTAAAAAGGACTTGAACCCTTTGAATTATCTTTATGCATTGCTTCAGCCACTAAGAAACTTGGTTCCTCCATGATGTCTTCATGAATTAGATCATGAACCAAGTGAAGGTCTTCATCAAAACTTTGGTGATAGGGGAGCATTGCATCATCATTTTCACCAAAAGAATCTCTATCCCAACTATTGAAGACTAAGTCCTCAATACTGTCACACTCAATATCATATTTAGCAGAAATAGGAAAAGGGCTTGAATAAGAAATTTGTTCATCATTGTAATCTTGATGACAGGAAAACACACTGTCATGTCCTTCTACTTCTCTTTTTTCAGAGTCACTACAAGAGGGGAGATCTTGTATACATGGGTCTTCATGGTCACTTTGAACACTTGCCTCATTATCAGTGTCAAAATGTATATCATAGGGGAGCTGCAAATCAAAGCACACACAAGGTGCATACCTTTGGAACTGTTCAGCCAAGAGTGCTGAAATCATTTCACTACTCAATGGACTTTGGGCCTTGATATCATTTTTCTCAGCCTCACCCCTAGTGCCGCAAATATAATCCTTGTGAGGAACAAGGATACACATTTCTAGCCTTAGATCATCTTGTGTGAAATAATCTATGCAGGAATCATCATCTGCATCATATCCAATATTCTGCCCTTCACACAAAATATCATCAAACTAGGACAAGAAGATTGACCTCTCATGTTGACAAGAAGAGAAAAATACAGACAAAAAAGAAATATTTCCATCCTCAAATTCATCTTCAACATCCTCATATGCACTGATCTCGAAATCAGCTTCATAGTCAACACTCTTTGTATAGTGAGAATCAACATCAAAAACACTGGCCTCCTCTTGAACATCATCAGGAGCCACCAATCTTAGCAATCCTATATCCTCCGCTAACTGCTAGTTCACCATTTTCAACCTTGCTAATTTCTTCTTGAGAGTAGCAACTTTATCAAAATGCTCAACAAACTTAGCTCTCAACACATCCCAAGAAGGGATTGAACATGAAGGCAAGGAAAAGAACCACTTCCTTGCACCATCAGAAAATGTGTGCACAAATAACCTCATGGAAATATCTTCATGTTCAACATCCATATCTCCAAAAATACCCATGACAATATCAACATGCTGGCTTGGAGAAACAGATCCACCAGCCATGAATCTCAGCAAGCACTTCCCATCCTCAACAGAGAATTCATTAGGGGCACCTTCAATGCCATCAAAACAAAAGGGCCTATATTCCTCCATGAAGAACTACCCACTACAACTCATCATTTTATAGCAGTGCTACACAATTGATAGGGAAATATTTTCAACAAAAGAATACCTGAAAGTTTTGCAGTAGAAACCTTTGGCTGGAAGCAAGGCAAATTTAGAGCTCACCTTGAAGCTCCATCAGATTTTGATACTGTAGAGTTGCCACCTCCTTGAGAGGAAAATAATTTCACTAATTTGTGTATCTCTTCCAACCAACACAAAACTCACCAGGATACATGCACTATTTATCAGAAAAATACACTGATCAAACAGAGAAAACTTAGAGCCGCCACTCACAACTAGGTGAGAAGATATCAGCAAATGCTTGTTTTTGTATTTGACTCTTTCCAATGGTTCCCCAGCAGAGTCACCATTTTTATTGGCGACTCGGATGGGCAAATCAATCTGGTCAATAAAGATTTTGACTACTTCAGTATAACTGCAACCAGAGATTCTAACAGATAAACTTCCTTTTCATTGTTCTCCCTAGCAGAGTCACCATTTTGTTAGCTTTTAAACTTGTTCCCACATGGTTCTAGGTTTACACTATGATTGACAAACTCATTAGTCTTCGCTCCAAAGTCTGATAGGGAAAAAATGTCAATTGATCAGGACCGAGCGCATCCTCCTTCTACTTTGAGCTCCACATCACTCAGGCAGGTATTGCCTCATCTGCACACTCATGACTCTTCTTGATGACTGAAAGGCCTGCAGATGTATTATTGTGGAATAGTTACCAGACTCCTATAGGTATCCTATACCCCAATGAAATCAAATCTGATGCAATAACCTAGTTTCATGCAATGAGTCTGATAAGCAGAGACCTACACTAACAACAAGAAAGGGAAAAGGTGGAGCTGAAGGGAAATGATTAAAAATGAGTTTGAAGGGACCCCTGAGATACCCTAAGTCTCTCATAGACCAGTGCCTTATCCAATGGGCCACAGAGTCAAATACCCTACTGCAAGAGACAACTATGAAATAAGGAAACAATATATTCAATTTGTTGATGCCTTACATCAATCACACACCATGACCAAACCTCAACTTAACACCCACCTGTGCATTCAAGCATGTTATTATCCATCAAAGGATTTTGACCCTCCCCTTAGAAGAGAACTATGAATAGACAATACATTAACCAACATCCACTGGAAGAAAAGCATGACATATCCTTGACACCTCATCTCATACATACATGAACACCAACTCTGAATCAGTTATCCCTGCGAAGATAACTCCACTTGCAAGCACATAGGCAGTGCAAACATAAAAATCAAACACCCTTGATGTATGACTAATGGACTCAGAATTCAAATGGAGATAGTTTGGTAACAGTAAAAATATATTAAATCCTCACACATAAGATAAATCTATTACAATATGCACTGTATTCTCTGAACCAACAATGGAAGAAAAACACCCTATATGCAGAGAGAAGGAGAAAATCTATAGGAAAATGACCCCTCACTTGGAACCAATTCTCCTCCAAAACTTGCAGAAGAAGGAACCCTTACAAAATTGAACCACCTACAATTTATACCACTGGTTACCTTGGAATCCCAAATAGTAGGATGCAACAAGCTACGAATAACCAGGGTAAGGATTTCAACTACCCAGCCAATCAGAACCAATCAAGAATTTATTGCAGGGGCAGGAAACCAAGCAATCTCAGAGAAACAGATCAAAGATATTCTCCAATTATGACAATTCTCATAATAGTATACAAAAGATCACAAATTCACCAAGAGAACATGTCAAAAAAACCACCCTGCAACATGCCTCAAGCCACTCCTTGTTCATTCCTTACATGGTACATATCCCTACAAATGATCATCACACCTTGGACCACACTGTAACGACAAACAAATTACTTCTTACCAGTTCCAATCACTTTTGCATTGAAAATCAGTCCTTTCTATCGCTGGAAATCTTTAAAAAAAATCAAATTTAAATTTAAACGGCTACATTGCACTTCATGGGCTTATGTTCCTCAATTGTTTGCCCCTAGTCATGTAATTGCATGGTCGCCAACTTAACCGCCACAGGAATCCGGGTTTCAAATTATGCTTGGTCACATGATCGCAAGGCACCAAACTAAACTTTGCGATCATGCAACCACGGTCTCCTAGCCATGGTCAATGGTCACAAACCCCGCAAAAAAGTCTTCAGCCACCTCATAAATCCCTCAGCGAATGAAAAATAGGCATGTCGATAGCACGGCACCGTGGACCCACACAACTCCGCAACCGTGATATCATTAGTGGTCGCATGATCGCATAGCCAAAAACTAGGCTATGCGAACACGCAACAAGCCTCCACATCACCGAAACACCGTCCCCACTTTATCTAGTGAACTGGTGACCGAAGAACTTTCACCAGTTCACGAAATGCATTCCACCATCGCTAAAAAACTTAGTGATCACGTGACCATTGTTCACTAAATCACCAAATGAATTAGGGCATCACCTTTTTATTGCGCAAATGTGTGAACACATTCAATTTTGTCGGCATCACCAGATCTTTATCCACTCTGCCAAACCTCATACCCCACTTGGGCCCGCCCGATGCCACATGTCATCATGCCATTTGTTGAAACCATCGAGCCACTAGACACAGGACCCACCATCGAGAAAAGCCTTACCTTTTGGGAAGATCAGATAGTAGTCACATAATCGCAAAGGGGAGGAATATTCCTCATGATCATGTAGCAACCGTAGATCTCATCTGCATTGTTACTCCGCTTAAGAAATATCAGGCCCACCAACTAACTACCAAGCACTCAGCGACTACGCGACAAACCACCTGCCAAGTCGTGAGATGCCAGTTGCTAATCACCAGATATGAAGAGATTACGTGACAACACAATTGCCAGGTCACCGAATAGAAGATGTAACCACTAGAAAATCTAGAGAATAAGCGACAAGAAACCCTGCAAGGACTGGGCCCCACCATCCATTGCATCTGCGCAGTTAGGACCAAGGTTGAAAACACACAAAGTATTCGACATAGAGAATGACCGAAAACACAGAGAGTTTTCAACGTCAAAGGAAAAGTGCACAAAATAGGAAACATAAGGTCAAAAATAATGAAGAGTTTCACATAGACTGAAAACATTGTGGATTTTTAGAAACACTGTGGGCTTTCGACACTGTGGCAGATTCTGAAAATATTTGCAAGGAGGAGGCCATTTTCACAGGATTTTTGCTATGATAGAAAATGGCCTAACATGTTCTTTGAAGATTGGAAAGTCTTGTAGGAATAGCAAAAATTGTGATAGTGATGACAATACCGATGATGAACTTGATGAGCTTGAAGCACTTATGGCCAGAAGATTGCCCAAAGGAAAAGGAAGGTATAAAAGTAAGATACCTATAGCATTCTTTAACTGCAAAGAATTTGTTCACATCGCTGCTAGATGTCCTCAGAAGAAAGATGATGATAGATCCAAAGACCGATCTAAAGGAAGCTATAGGAGAAGAGTCAATAGAAGTTATTGACACTACAACAAAGACAACCGAGATGAAAAAGGCAAAAAGGTATGTTACATAGCTGAAGATATTGAAACTGAATCTGATTCTGATGATGATATAGAAGTTGTATTTGTGGCTATGAAATATGACTCAAAAGAAGAAGAGAAACATGAAGAGATAGCATTGATCTCTTAAGTAAGAAGAAATGATACATGGATCATAGACAATGGCTGTACACATCATATGACTGGTGATGTAGAGAAGTTTGATCATCTTGTTGAATATAATGGAGGATATGTGAGAATGGGAAATGATGCACCTTGTATGGTAAGAGGTAAAGGCTCACTAATGATCAATGACAAATTACAATGTGAGGATGCATATTGGGTAGATGGATTAAACTATAATTTGTCAAGTGTGGCTCAGCTGAACAATTCAGGCCATCGACTGGCTTTTGAGAGCAAAAAGGTGAAGATCTATGATGATGGAGAAAGACTTATCAGAACTGGTACACAATCTAGAGGTAATCTATTCTATCTTGATATGGATTAGTCTTCTTATTTGTTAATAAAGGATGAAGATGCTTGGTTGTGGTATAGAAGGTTATGCCATGTGAACTTTGACAACATGATCAAAATTAGTAGAAAGAGAAGAGTTAGATGATTGCCTAACTTGACAAAACCTGATCATGCCATGTGCCATGAATGTCAGAAATGTAAGATGACTAAGTCTAGTTTTAAAAGCAAAGACTATTCAATAAAGAAGATACTTGAGTTGGTTCATACCAATCTGTGTGGTCCTATGAGAACTCAGAGCTATTCCGGTGATAGATATTTTATTCTTTTTGTTGATGATTATACTAGACTGATGACTATTATGTTCCTAAAAGAGAAATTTGAAGCTTTCAAAATATTTAAGTGGTATAAAGCTAAGGTAGAGAAAGAAACCAAAAAGGAAATAAAATGTTTAAGATCTGATAGAGGAGGTGAATTTATCTCTGATGAATTTACTAATTTTTGTAATGAGCATAGAATCAAAAGATAGGTATCTGCACCGAGGAAACCTTAGCAAAATGGCATTGCTGAAAGGAGGAACATGTCTATAATTGACTGTGCTAGAACATTGATGATATAGAAGAATGTTGCTCAAACATATTGGAGGGAAGTTGTTAGTACAACTGTATATGTTCTTAACCGAGTACAACTAAAGGACTCCAATCGAACACCTTATGAACTATGGTTTGGACACAAACTTACTGTAAGTTATTTCAAAATTTTTGGAAGTAAATGCTTTATTTTGAAAGATGAGAGAAATGGAAAATTTGATTCTAAAGGAGATGAAGGAATATTTCTAGGATATTCCACTACAAGTAAAGCATATAAATATTTGAATAAGGCTACAAATAAGATAGTTGAAAGTACTAATGTTCGTGTTGATGAGTTTGATGACAAATACATAGAGGAAAGTAGAAAGGAACTGGAAGACTATGGTAGATTCACTTATATTGAACATACAGAGTATCTAATGACACCACAAACTGTGTCAACTAGCTGTCAGCAGGGAAAAAATGTAGGACAATAAACAACACAAACTAAGGAACAAGATGGAGCTACCAAGCAAGATAATGACCCTGAGTAGGATGAGAAAGAAAGGAGAAACCAAGTTTTGGCTAGTTTTGACAGAAGACATCATCTTGAGACACAAATCATTGGAGACAGACATGATGGAATGCAAACTAGAAGCAAAACAAGATAAGGTACATGTTTAATTTGTGAATTTGAACCTAAAACTGTGGAAGTTGCATTATAGAATGAATAATGGGTTAATGCAATGAAGGAGAAAATAGAGAAAATAGAGAAGAACAAAACCTGGTCCCTAGTACCCCAACCAAAAGATAAAAATGTTATCGGTACTAAGTGGATATACAAGAATAAATTGAATGAAAATGGTGAAGTCACAAGAAATAAATCTAGATTAGTATGCAAGGGATATGCACATGAAGAAGGCATTGACTATGGTGAAACATTTGCACCTGTTGCTAGATTAGAAAGAGTTAGAATGCTACTTGCATATGTTGCACATAAGAAATTCAAAGTCTATCAAATGGATGTGAAGTCAACATTTTTTAATGGTATACTTGAAGAAGAGGTATACATTGAACAACTTGAAGGATTTGTTGATCCCGACCATAAAGACATGGTATGTAGATTACATAAAGCTTTATATGGATTGAAGCAAGCACCGAGAGGATGGTATGAAAGACTGCATACTTGTTAAGTATTGGATTTGTTAGAACAAGTGAAAACAACAATCTGTATGTGAAAGGTGATACTGATGATATTATTATCATTGCTGAAATATTTGTTGATGATATTATCTTTGGAGGATCAAATCTTGTCTACAAGACATTTGCTGATGAAATGCAAAAGGAATTTTAAATGTCTATGTTCGGAGAGATTAAGTTCTTTCTTGGACTACAAGTGATTCAACAAAGTGATGAGATATTCATCACACAATCTAAATACATAAAGGAAGTACTGAAGACATTTGGCATGGAAGATGCTAAACCTGTGGGAATGCCAATGGCTACTAGATGCAAATTGACAAAGGAGGATGAAACTACAGAGGTAAACCAAACACTCTACCGATCTATGATTGGTAAGTTAATGTATGTAGTTCATAGTAGACCAGATATAGCACATGCTATGGGAATTGTTGCAAGATTTTTTGCTAATCCTAGAGAATCACACATGATAGCTACAAAAATGATCTTAAGATACTTGAAGAAAATAGAGAATTTTGGATTATGGTATCCTAAGGAGGGAAAGTTTGAACTGAAATTTTACACCAATGCTGATTGGGCTGGAAATGTGGATGACAGAAAAAGCACCAACGAAGGAGCATTTTTCTTTGGTGAAAGACTTGTAACATGGACAAGTAAAAAGCAGACTTGTATTTCTCAGTCTACAGTTGAAGTAGAATATGTTGTTGCTGCTACTAACTGTTCAAACATTTCATATATCTATTAAGTATCATTACTTAATAGAACAAGTGCAAGAGAAGCAAGTGAAGTTAGAATCTGTCACATCTAAAGAACAACTTGCAGATATTTTTACAAAACCCCTACCGAAGGACACATTTGAATACTTGAGGACTAGACTTGGGGTCTGTCCCTTGTCTATCAGTCACTAAGGTGATCTGGTTGTTTCATCAGCCTACTTATATTAGAAGATCATTCATGTTGATGTAGCATAGTTCACACTTTGAATCATGTTCAAGGTTGTGATTAAGATTGAGAACTTGAATCTTATTGGAATATCAGTATTTAGAGATACAGAGGAAGACGTAATTGTTTGTTTATTTGTTTCTTTGGCATTGCTGTCAAAGGGAGAGATATACAATATGAAATGAAAAAGGAAGAGATAAACAATAAAAGGGAAGAGATAAATAAGATATGAAAAGGAACAAGCACTGGTGAGAATTATCTAAGGGAGAGACAATCTGAATGAGACAGAGTATTGAAGATTAGTTACAGAGAACAGAAGCAGAATAGGAGAATTGAAAAGATCACAACTGTAGAATGGTAAAGATGTACTATTTAATGCTAGTTCAGTAACTTAGTGATTAAATATATTAAGTCTATTTGACTTACAACATTTTTCTCACAAAGTTGTAGAATATATGTTTGGTATGTGTATGGTACATTTCATATTACTTGAGTTGCCATCAATGCCAAAGGGAGAGATTGTTGGACTACAACTGATTTGAAATCTGATTGAAGAATCTGTGATTAAAGATCATTAAGGAGTTGCTGATTAGATATGTAATATGATTAAATCAATATTATGTTGTCATTGATTTCAACTAGTTTGACAACACTTATCATGTAAGTTACTATACCGACACATCTGAGGAAAGGTGATAAAGAGATGAAGAACAAATAAATCTACATGAGGAAATATGTACATGATAGATGAGGATAAGGAACACATTGAGTAACTTGTTGATGACTCTATGACTTGATGATATTGACTTTATTATGTTGCATTCATCTATGATGAAGTATAGAGCTGAAAGACACAAAGCAGTTTTGTTGGTAAATGAAGCATTTCTAGTATACACTACGGAGTGTAGTGTATACAGATTGCAATATTAACCGAGCAGTGTTCAATGAAGCATTTCTTTGTTAACTGAGCAGAATAGAATGAATCAAATGATTAGTTTAGTCGATAAGATTGATGAGCTAGCAAGAGTATAACATCGAGGTAATAGATAATGTTTGTTACACAAATCGATGACTGACAAAATTTAGGGAAGATCTAACAAAGAAGATTGATATGTGTTATTGACACAAGTACCGATAAAGTTTGAAGTGACAAAATCTATGAATGAGGTTAAGCGGCAAAATCTGATGGTGGAGAAGAAAATGATTTACTCATTTATATAAGAGAACATATTTTATTTATGAAAAAGGTCAGAAGAAGAAGAAGCTACAGGAATATCACATGAACAAGGTTTTCACATGTATTTTGATCATACTGGTTAAGCAAGAACTGAGCTGCAGAGAAATTATCAAGCTACAGAGAGAAATTACCAACGGATAGTAAGTTGATATAGTATTGAATCTGAAATGAAATATTGATCAGAAGGATTTGTATGGACTAAACATTGATCTGTAATCTGCAATTGAAATTTGTATTAGGGTAGGTCATTTACTTTTACATATTTAACCATTCTATACAGTCAAAATCTCTTAACCGAGTGGAAACTGAAAGTCTTATGATGTATTATTCATAGAATGAGCATTGTTATCTTGTCAACCCCATAGTGAATGCTGGTTGGATGATAACTTCTAGTCTAAAATCCTCTAACAAGGTCACACCTGACAGTGTGTTTGTAACCTTTAACAGGGTTGGGTCTTAACCGACCTCACTTTAGAAGAGTGAACATTTTTGGGTTGCCGGTCCCAGGTGGTTTTTTCCTTACTGGGTTTCCATGTTAAATCTCTCTTGTTATGTGTTGATTGTGATATTTTTTTGTTATCATTCCTTACATGTTACATGTTAGATTTGATCAGTAAACTATTTTAGCATTAGACTGGTAATCGGTAAAAGCACAGATAGTAAGAGTTATTATTGTTTACCGATGAGCAGAAATTAAAGAAAAAGTTTTGAATTATACAATTTGAATTGGAACACTAGATAATTGATTCACCCCCCTCTCAGTTATTCTAACACCTCCTTGATTCTTGACTTTATTCACTGCATTCTCAACTCCTTGAAAGTATCTTTTGATATCTTCACCATCTTCCATTCACATAATGTCTCTTAGTTGTCAACTTTTTAGATAACTTAACTTTTTCATTTGCCTCATAGATCGCTTTCAATATTTCCCAAACATGATAAGAAGTCTTTAAAGAAATAACCTTTTCTAATTGAGTCTTTGATAAAGCACTAGTAATAGAATATATTGCTTTATCATTCTCCTTATGTCTTGATTTCATCTTGAGTATTAATCCCATTCTACTGAAATACATACTTTGTTTCTACATGCTTCCAAGTCTTGTAACAAATCAATACCGAGTAAACTTTCATTTAATATTTTCATGAACTATAGATCAATCTATAAAATATGGGAATATTCAATTCATGTTCCATCAGATCTTCCTCGAGTGGTTAATCTCTTCACCAAGGAACCAAGCTCTGATACCAATTGTTTAACAAGACAGATAACTAAGAGGGGGGTGAATCATTTATTCCCACACAAATTATAAAAGTTTTCTTCCATCACTTAACACACAAACTACATCATTAATAACTTTAGATTTATCGGTTATGCTGATCAAACATCCACATAAAATGTAAGCATTATTAATACAGAAACAATGACACAGAGAACACCCATATTTATGTGGAAACCTAAATGGGAAAAATCATGGAGAAGATAATTCTCAAAAAATGTAAAACATTTGTTAAGGTTACATCGGTAGGGTAATTTTTATAGTCTCACTACCCGTATTGCACACTATAAGAAGGCTCACTATCAATATAACAAGTCTCACTACTAGTACACTAAGGATCACTGTCAATACATAGAGGTTCAATGCCAATATGAAGGGGCTCATTTCCAAAGTATTTGAAATATAATTGAATCCACCACTGAGATCACTATCACTAATAATATACAACGCACATGATCACCAACATGTAGATCTCTAGAAATGGATTCACAATTACTTTGTAGTGCCTCTCCAACTCTGTCATTACAAAGAGGTAATAGAGCCTCAAACTTTGGATTGCAATTACAATGAGGTTAGTATTCTGATGTTAAATACTATTTCATCTAACAAATAACATGTTGCAATAAATGAAATACTATGATGTTGTATCATGTTGTTATTTACCCTTTTGAATAGTATATTCATGATGGTGCTTTATTGATTAAATATATTAGTTGTTTACATTCAAAAAATTAGATTAGTAGGTTAGGATGATTACCACTAATTCTTAGACATTATGTATTACATGCCACTAAGAATTTAAAAAAAATTAAATGGACATATGCTCATATTGGTAGAAATAATTTATTTAAATGCTTCAAGTTAATGTAATATTATATGGTTATATGTTGTATATGATGTATGGCATATTGCTATGTATTTTCTCCATTGGTGTTGGTACGAAGTGAGACAGAGCCATAGTCACTTGCTTGCAAGATCTACATGGTGTCTTGTTATCTGTCACTGTGTTTGTCTGTGTTTATGTGCTTCGGCTATATACTCTATGTGCTAACTTGACTAGGTACCAGACACATTCCACCTGAGCTACAGAATTTGAGTGTGTCTATTTCCCCAATGGTGGTTATTTGGAGATGACACATTGACCAACATCCTTAACCTATCCTCGTCGTGTTAAATTAAACATGATTTAACTTTTAAATAACCTTATTACATTTGACTACTATTATATGGTAAAGGCCAACAACCCTAACCCTATAAGGATACCCTTTGATAAGTGTCTTTGTGTTTAGATATATTTTGTAGAAATTTTATTGTAAATTATAATTTTGTTGGATTAATGATTTGATTTAATAGTTATTTTTTATTAAATGAGTTTAAATAGATTATTATATGACTTTGGATAATGAAATAATGATTGAATAATATTTAGGGCAATTGAGAACAATTGAAGATTAGAAGAAAGTGAATGTTTAGTAAATCTATGATTTAGTGTTATATTGAGTTTTATAGTCTAAATGTTTATAAAATATTTGAAATAAATTAATTGATATTTTAAAAGAGATAAATATAACATATATGTGATTATTTTGATAGGCATTACATTATCATGATAAATTAGCTATTTGAGAATAAAAAATGCATTTTAATTATAAATTTTTTTAAATAAAATGAGAGTTTTTTGTTATTTTTGAAAAAATATTTTTAGCTCTAAAACCCTTCTACATGAAGAAATTTTGTTTTTTTTTGGAAGAAATTGATTGTAAAGATTTTTGTGGGTAGGAGCTCAATGGATTATTTTCTTCAAATTATAATTGATGTCCAAAAGATTAAAGCTATGATTGGGTATGTGAAAAGTTCTTCAATTTTAAAAAATTTCTCAATATTGAAGTAGAGTTTTGTTGATTTATCTTTTTATACCCATTCTTTTTAATCCAAATCAGTTTTATTTATTTAGCAATAAAATTTAAAATGTTTTATATTATTACACCTTTTGATTTCATGCATTGTATCATTTTCTTTTTTTTTAAATGTTAAAAATGTACCCTAAGTAGTATTATGCTGCCCAAATTCTTAGAAAATAGTGAAAATATAAATTTTATGTTAAAAGAGGGGTGTTGGGCACTTTTAAAACCAAAGAGTATATTTAGAATCTTGATTTTTTAAAGATGAAAATTGAAACTATTTTAATTGAGTTTAAAAGAGTTTATGATTTTACTTAAAAAATAGAATATATATAACAAGTGGAATTTGGGTGTTTTGAATTCATATTATTTTGTTGAATGATAGAATTATATAATATAATTTCTTACTTCACTCAATTTGAGTCCATTCTCATATAGTTATGGTCATTTGAAAATTGCATGTGAATAGTGAAATAAAAATGCAAATGTGATAATTTACATGAATAACATAATTTTATTGTGAAACCAGAATTGAAATTTTATTTGAAAAGTGTGTTGTTGGGTAGATTTAGACCAATGGGTTTTAATTTTGTAGCCTAAATCCAAATTTGATTTTTGGACTTTTTATTTATCACATTATTTTGCATGCTATCCACAACCCGTCATTCATCATGTTGGGCATGAAGTAGATTTTGATATAGTTTATGTTTGCTACAAGGAATAAGAAGAGAAAATTGAAATGGTCATAGAACATTCTGAATATTTTTATATTTTAGCCTGAAAGTAGTCTTTCAAGTTAAAATGTCGATTTTAGAACACATCAAATTTTGCCAGAAATTGTTATTTTTGTGATTTCAAGTTTTTTCTCAATTTTTGGATAATAGATATGTCATGAAACATATAAGGATGTTTATATCCAACATTTATTTACCATATCACCTTGGGATTTGGGCCCTTCGCGTTGTGTCCAATTGAGTGTGTGTTATGTAATCTTCTTGCCTCGAGTGTTTTTTTAATTTTAATATAATTTTGCATTTGTTATTGTTCTTTCTTTTGACCTTTCATACTGAGATAATATCATCCACTTTGCAATGATGTATCTGTAATTGATTATCAAATTACTTCCTCTCATATAATTTGGTAATTCCAGAATTCAAATTGCATATTGTAAAAGTGGTTTATGTGTGTTTTACATGTATGTTCTCCTCATGCCTTATAACTTGTTAAGTTTAGGATGAGTTGTGGAGATGAAATCACTTATGAGAGACAAGGTATCAGTTTTAGAATCATTATTTCTATGAGAGAATTATTCATTTTGTGTGAGCTACTTGTTCTACATGATAACACTTTCTCATTTATTTTACCCTATCACCTAAGCTCATTATAGATGGAGTAGAACCCTATATGCATTACTTTGTTAAAAGTAGATAACGGATCTTTCTTATTCATGTGCTGAAATGTTTGCCCTATGTTTGACGTGTGTATAAGTCTACATCTTCTTGTTTCATTATCATTGTGTTTGGGTAATGTCTTCATCTCCTAGCATGGTGAGGTGGGCCTAAAGGGTAAAAGCACAATAAGTTGTCACCCTTTTACAAAGGAAAAGGCTAACAAAATTAGAGTTGTTCAACTTCAATACTATAAAAATGACATTTATGTTTGGAATTTTAAGTTGATGTAAATTAATTAAATGTGATAAAATGGATAAATTTTATGATTAATATTTTTAATAATTTTTTTGAATAAGAATTGATATGTTTTATTAATTTTTAAAGATGATTTTTCAATTGCTGAAAAATGCTCAAAATTAGGGGTCTAGTTCCCACCAAAAAATTATATGTAAATAAACAGTTTTTTCTCTAATTTCAAAATATTTCATAGATGACATATATATCTAGTGCATGAAGAAATAAAAATTGGTTTGTGACCTATATTTTCTCTTTTATAACAATTCAAATTCTAACTCACTGAAATCGACAGTTTTCATCTTGCAATATATTTTTCATAACAAATCTATCCCAATCAAAAAAAGAAATATATATTCTTGAAGAGGACTCTCTCCTATAGTGCACCATATTTTATTCAAATTTATTTAATATGATTTACTATTTCTTTCTTTCTCCGAATCAACATCTCCTTGACTGTTAAAATACCTACTTGCAATATTTTTTAATCTCAATAAACTATGTCTACTCAAAACACTATAAAATCTACATGAGGATACTCTTGACTCTGATCTCTACAAAAGGGTATTTTTTTATTTTCTAAAAACTATCATTAAAAATATTAGTAGTTATTGAAACACCACTTTTCTAAAATAATTTTATTTTTATGGTAATTGGACCCAAAGTGGTATAAACCATGCATTTAATAGATATTTTCAATTGGAAAAGTTAAAGAACTTATCTAACTTAGCTGCAATGAATCTAGCTAGACCATACGTTTGACCAAAATTAATTTTTAGATAGAAATACTAAAATTCTATTGTGTTGATAAGTTAGCCAAAAAGGTGACACCTGATTGTATTCATTATTGAACTTCATCGTATGCCATTTAGAGTTGCATCATTTCTAGTAAAATTTTTTATCATATGATAAAGGATATGAGTTTATCATTTATCAAAGACTGGGCACTTACACTCTTGGCTAGAAGTTGTAAGTTGACTTTTTAGATACCCTTTTTGGGAAACACACTCTCCCAAATTCAAAATAGATCAATTTTTTGAGCATCTAAGTAATTATATGTGTATTTTTGTTTATCTTTGTGATTAATAGGTAAATGAATCTTGTATAATTAACAATGGTAAGAATTGTCCCTTGTGCTTCAAGAAAAACATCATTATGGAAATGTATATCATAGTAACTAGATAAATTCTTGTATACTAATCAATAAAACAATAGCGAACTAGTAGATGCACGTAACCGTTCCTTCAATCTTAGTAGCGTGTTTGGGAATATTTGGTGTTATTGTAAGACATCTGTTTGCATATGTAGATATATATAGTTGTGTCATGTTTCTTGCACTTATTATATTACTTAATGCTTATTATTGTAGTCGGTTTCATTGTTGTAATGTTATTAGTTTATCTTATTTAAAACAAAATATTCATACTTATTTTGATATTTTTTCCAACGATTCTCAGGCGGAACATGACATTTGGTATCAGAGCCCATGTTCATACACTGGGCCTCTCTATTATGCTCTCATTGTGTTTGGTGTGATTGATTTGTAGATAATATACCGTATGATGGTTATCTTTTTTTTTCTTTTATCCATTAGCATGATAATAAATAGTTGGAATGACCAATCATTATTTCTAGTTTGTGGAGCAGATGGTCTGTTAAATCTTTCTAAAAAGTCTTCTTAATTGGAAAGTGAACTACCATTGAGAATCTCTTGATGTTGGATGTGTTTGTCTCCTTATGTCCTTGGTGGTAGATGAGATTGAATATGTCATTATGTTCTTGTGAGAATTTATGATGAGGTTGGAGATAGTCATGATATGTCTATTCTATACATTCATTTTGGTAGGTGAAATATGGTACTTAAATTGGCCTCATGTTTACTTGCTTCATGTGCTATGCATTGATATTGCATATAATTGTTGATTGATATCAAGTGGATTTAAATTATTTTTAAGTCATTACTTAATAGGTACATTAGGTAAAGATTGAATATATTTTTTTCATGTTAATTTTTTAAATGTGATTTCTTCATGTCCAATGTTATGAATACGCAATGTTTATTAATGGTTACATGAATTTCAGCTATATCTTCTCCCTTTTTCTCTATTATTTGATATTTAATTACAAAGATGTTTCTTAGTGAGGAAAATATTATATGTATGGTAAAAGTTGATACATTGTATGATTGGTACTTATGTTTCTTTATGCTCTTGTAAGTAGAAATTTTGAATTTTGAAAATTGATAAATTTTCTATCTTTCCCTTGATTAGAACATGGAAATGCATGCTTAGTTTATGTGTGTTCATATGATATGTTTTTACTAATGCACCTTCTTCATATTATATTGGAATCAAATTTTTAATGAAATGTTATTTAGTTATGTTTGTAAATGGTTAAATATTGACAAGTATGTGTCGTGAAATGAGATGTTACCACTCAAGAAGTAGAGATGTTATAACATTGGTAATTGAATTTGTGTTCTATTGAATCAAGTGAATTTTGAAAAAATAAAATGATAAAATATGAATGTTTAGTAATGTTAGCTGGTAATGAAATTTTGATGGATAATAGAGAGTACTTGAATTTTATATATGATGTTTATGTTGCTTAGTTTTTAGAAGTAATGAAATTTTGATGGATAATAGGGAGTACTTGAATTTTATATATGATGTTTATGTTGCTTAGTTTTCAGAAGTCATGAAATCTATGTGATATTGATTTATTCTTGGATTGGAAAAGTACTCCTAGTGCATGTGAACATCCAATACAAGTACTATGTTGTGTGTTTTGTTTAACTAGTTTTGGCTTTGTGTGCCCATGAGGTGGTCAGTATATGTGTACCCACCCATGGAGGTTATGTTTACATTTGGGTATGGAAAAACCATTCTATCATTTTGTTGCATATGTCGACCCTATTGAATGTCAACCTATGGGTTGTTGATAAGTCAGTACATGTATGGGTAGTAACATATCTTCTTTTCCTCGAGTGGACATCATGGCATACAAATAATGGTGGCACAAAGTGACCTTAGCTTCCACCTTTTGAGGATAACATAACTAATGCTTCCCCTATGATGAACCCGAGTACAAGGTTCATCTATGTTATCCCTTATCCTCATATTTCTTGAGGATGATATTAGTATTTTATGTGAGATTTTATGTATATATTGGTTATCATTGATGATTCATGCATTTGTATATACACTTTTGTGATCTAGCATGAGGAGGGAGATTTTTGGCCCATACTATGATATTTTATGTATTGCACATGTTTTGACATGATGCATGAAATAGGATGTCACACCCATTGGTGTTGTAAAATAATGTTAGTGATGATGTCATATTGTCAATAGTAATGAGCTAGGCTTGGGAACATGATGCCACATACCTAGATACATGTAGACACACTATATGTATATATCTATTTTCTTCCTACTTGAAGTAGAGTGATAGGTAGGCACTTCCATACTTGTAAAGGGGGCCCCATGGTTACTTGGTTGTTGAGGACTGGTAGGCATATAGGAGTACCTTAGCTAGGTATAACTGTAGCTATGGCAATCACCTATTGAGAGGTATTTCTATGTGGGGTGTGATCTGCATGTGTTCTCTCTATGAGCTACACTGTCATGTGACATATGATTATTGTGTGCCTTTTCCATTTAGTATATGGTCATGCCGGGTGAGATGATGTAGTTTATCTGTCTACCTGAAATGGGAGAGAGTGCCAAGGTTTCCACCCCATGCCATGTGATTTGTGGGGTCTTTCCAAGATACATGAAGGGCTATTACGATAGCTAGATGATTGTTCACTCCTTCATTGGGTAACTAGATGCAGTCACGTAGTGATGCAATGTGAAATTTATGATATTTTTTGTATCTTTGCTTGTGCGGGCCAACAATTTATTTATGTTTTTCATGATATTTTAGCCACAATTACAAAGATTTAATTGCATGTAGCTCTTGGAGTTAAATTTGATTTATTTTTGTAATTCAATAGATTTTCGTACCTTATTGTTAAAATTGAAGATTTAATTTCTTTTATTTGTGAACTTTTTTGGCTAAGTTATTTATTATTATTGTTTTTGAGAGCTGGTCTTGTGTTGTAATGTGATTCCTCTCCAAGACTGGTAGAGTCCCTCTTAGAGAGTGTATACAAGGAAGTAAATGTAGTGAAGCACCATAGTATGGAGGTATGTGAGGTTGTTATGTAGCCATGACCACTACCCACCTTAGAGTGGCAACTCTCTCTTGGAGGATAAACACCTTACTCCAAACAAGGGATACTAGGCACGTGGTCCTGTATAGAAGGTTTCACCGTGTGGTGAGTAACCTATCCCCATCAAGCCACTGAGTGAGATATAGATTCAGATGAGATCATACCTAAAGCACATGTACATACGTGATCTTGAACCTTGTATTATTATAAATACATGTGTATTGTTGTATATTATGGAAAAAGTGAATCTTCATATTGTTATGTACTTATATCATTATGTTTTATGAATTGTGATGCTCACTGTGCTATGCATTTTGTGAAATTTAAAAATGTATCATGAAATAGTGTTTTTTTAAAAAAATGATTAATGATCTTAAAATGATTAGTTTAAATATGTATTTTTCTTGAAAAGACAATAAATGATAGGAATTTGATTGGTATTGTATGATTTGACATGCTTGATAAAAGAGAAATGGTGGAAAATAATGTATTTGATTGATTATTTTTAATTATATATGAATTCTATATGGAAATCGTATGGAAAACTTAAATATATTTCTATAATGAGTCTTAAATGTGTATAGTAATGATAAACTTGGAAAGAAAAAAATATAAAAAAATAATAATTGTAGCATTGATAGATAAACTCTTCATGATTACTTGATATACATTGATGTTGATATACACATATGCATTTTACATAACCATATTAATGAGGATTATTTTATGTGTTTTCTTAAATTTAAGTAACATCTATATTATTAGTATAGGGTAGAAGATATTTCAGGACTAATGTTTGGTATGTTTCAATCTTAACTTTTATGACTTCCACGAGTAAGTCAAAATTTAAAGGAAAAGAATATACTACCTCTCCAACTCTGTCATTGCAAGGATGGTAATAGTGCCTCAAACTTTGGATTGCAAGTACAATGAGGTGAGTATACTTGATGCTAAATACTATTTCATTTAACAAATAACTTGTAATAAATGAAATAATGCATTGTTATATCATGTTGTTATTTACCATTTTGAATAGTATATTCATGATGGTGCTTTATTGATTAAACATATTAGTTGTTTATGTTCAAAAAATTGGATTAGTAGGTTAGGATGATTGCCGCTAGTTCTTAGACATTATGTCTTATATACAATTGAAAATTTTAAGAAGATTTAAATGGACATATGCTCATATTGGTATAAATAATTTATTTAAATACTTCAAGTTAATACAATAATTTATTTTTATATGTTGTATATGATGCATCACATCTTTCTATACTTTTTTCCATTCGTGCTGGTACGAAGTGAGATGGAGCCGTAGTCACTTGCTTGCGAGATCTACATAGTGTTTCGTTATTCTTCACTATGATTATTTGTATTTATGTTCTTCGGCTATATACTCTATGTGCTAACTTGAATATGTACCAGACACATTCCACCTGAGCTACATGATTTGAGTGTGTCTATTTCCCCAATGGTGGTTATTTAGAGATGACACATTGACCAACTTCCTTAAGACTATCATCATCGTGTTCAATTGAACATGATTTGTACTTGAAATAACCTTATTACATTTGGCTACTGCTATATGGTAAAGACCAATAACCCTAACCCTATGTGGAAGTTTTATTGCAAATTATAAATTTTGTTATATTAATGATTTGATTTAATAGTTAATTTTGATAAAATAAGTTTAAATAGATTATTATATGACTTTAGATGATGAAATAATGATTGGATAATATTTAGGGCATTTAAGAATTATTGGAGATTACAAGAAAGTGAATGTTTATTAAATCTATGATTTACTGTTATACTGAGTTTTATAGTAGAAATGTTTATTAAATAGTTGAAATAAATTAATTGATATTTAAAAAAAGATAAATATAACATCTATGTGCTTATTTTGATAAGCATTACATTATCATGATAAATTAGGTATTTGAGAATACAGAATGTATTTTAATTATTACTTATTTTAAATATTTCAAAAAGTGAAGTGAAAGTCTTTTTTTTATAAAAAATTAAAGAAAGAAAAAAAGGAGTTTTTTGTTATTATTGGAAAATTGTTTTTATCTCTAAAACCCTTCTACATGAATAAATTTTTACTTTTTTTTTGCAAAAATCAATTGTAAAAATTTTTGTGGGTAGGAGCTCAATGGACTAGTCTCTTCAAATTCTTTTTGTTGTCCAAAAGATTAAAACTATGATTGGGTATGTGAATAATTATTCAATTTTAAAATATTGCTTAAAATTGAGGTAGAGTTTTGTTGATTTCTATCTTTATACTCGTTCTTTTCAATCCAAATAAGTTTTGTTTATTTAGAAATAAGATTTAGAATGTTTTATATTATTACACCTTTTGATTGCATGCATTGTATCATTTGTTTTGTAAAAAAATGTAAAAAACATACCTTAAGTAGTGTTATGCTGACCAAATTTTTAGAAATAGTGAAAATATAAATTTTATATTAAAAAGGGGGTGTTGGGCACTTTTAGAACCAAATGGTATATTTAAAATCTTAATTTTTAAAATATGAAAAATTGAAGCTATTTTAATGGAGTTTATGAGAGTTTATAGTTTTACTTCAAAACTAGAAAAAATGTAAAAAGTAGAATTTGGGTGTTTTGAATTCTTATTATTTTGTTGAATAATAAAATTATATGATAGAATTTATTAATTGAGTCAATTTGAGTCTATTCTCATATAATTATGGTCATTTGAATATTGCATGTGAATAATGATATAAAAATGCAAATGGAATCATTTATGTAAATAATAGAACTTCATTGTGAAACTGGAATTAAAATTTTATTTGAAAAGTGTTTTGTTGGGTAGATTTAGACCAATGGGTTTTAATTTTGTAGCTTAAATCCAAATTTGATTTTTGGACTTTTTATTCATCACACTATTTTGTGTGCTATCTAGAACCCATCACTCATCATGTTGGACATGAAGTTGATTTTGATATAGTTTGTCTTTGCTACAAAGAATATGAAGAAAAAAATTAAATGGTCATAGAACATTCCGAATATTTTTATATTTTGGCCTGAAAGTAGTCTTTCAAGTTAAAATGTTGATTTAAGAGCACTCATCGAATTTTGCCAAAATTGTTATTTTTGTGTTTTAGAGCTCTTTGCTCAATTTTTGCTTAATAGATATGTCATGAACCATGTAAGGATGTTTACATCTAATCTTTATTTATTGGATCACCTTGGGATCTGGGCCCTTGGCATTGTGTCCAATTGAACGTGTGTTATGTAATCCGCTTGCCTCGAGTACTTTTTTTGTGTTACTATAATTTTGCATTTTTTATTGTTCTTGCTTTTGTCATTTCATACTGAGCTAATATCATCCATTTTGAAATAATTTATTTGTAATTGATTATTAAATTATTTCCTCTTGTATAAGTTGGTAATTCTAGAATTCAAATTGTATATTGTGAAAGTGGTTTTTGTGTGTTTTACATGTATGTTTTCCTCACGCATTACCACTTGTTGAACTTGGGATGAGATGTGGAGATGAAGCCGCCTATGAGAGGCACGATATTGATTTTGGACTCATTATTTCTATGAAAAGATTATTCATTTTGTGTGAGCTACCTTTTCTACACAATGATACTTTCTCATTTATTATACCTTATCACCTAACTTCATTATAGATGGAGTAGAACTATATATGCATTACGTTATAAAAAGTAGATGACAGATCTTTCTTATTAATGTGCTGAAATGAGTGCCCTATGTTTAACGTGTGTGTAAGCCTACTCCCTTGTATTTCATTATTGTTGTGTTTGGGTCATATGTTCATCTCCTAACACAGAGGGGTGGGCCTAAGGGTTCCACATGGTCGGATGGTGTTGCCAATCACCACTGGGGACTAGATTTTTTTGTCAGTAGTAATTTCAACTTTAGCATTGGGCTTCATCTTCTTCCTCTCCCCCTTACTCATCTCTTATTGTATTTCATTCATATTATGTCATTCTCATGTATGTTATTAAAGACTCATGCCTTATGTAATGTAATCTTCTATAATGGATCCTTAATATAGATGAAATGTAAATATAAGTAACAATGAGATACTTAGTAGTAGTTTTCATGTTTCAGTGTTATTACTGAACATGCTTGTTATAACACATTTCTTGGTATTTTCATAGTTAAAGTTATCATAAGAACACTTCAATTGATTCTATAAAATGAATATTAGTATAATCTCCTAATTATGTTTCTGGTGCAATCGAGTGCTTGCCTCCTTGATGTGCCTATTTATGGTACTTGATGTGGTGCAGGTTATTATTCCTTCTTCTTTTCCTAACTTTTTCTTTTAAGAAAGTCAATAAGATTATCGTACGATGGAGTTTTATATCGTACACACTGGTATTTCATCATACAACAAAATATTTCTTCGTACAATTTAGGAACTTCATCATATGCCATTTAAAGTTTCATCATTTTTGGAAAAAGATTTTATCATATGATAAAGGAAATGAATTTATTATTTATCAAAGAGTGGGCACTTATTCCCTTGGCTAGAAGATGTAAGTTAACTTTTTAGATACTTTTTTTGAGAAACGCAACCTCTTAAATTCAAAACCGATCAATTTTTTGATCATCCTAGTAATTATATGTGTATTTATGTTTGTCTATGTGATTAATCGATAAATGAATCTTGTATGATTAACCATGGTAGGAATTGTCCCTTTGGGCTTCAAAAGAACATAATTATGGAAACGTATATCATATTAACTAGATAAACTCTTGTATATTTATCACTTAAATAATAGTGAAATAGTAGATGCATGTAACTCTCCCTTGAACCTTAGTAGCATGCTTCAGAATCTTTAGTGATGTTGTAAGGCTTCCTCTTGCATATGTAGATATATATAGTTGTGTCATGTTTCTTGCATTTCTTATATTACTTAATACTTATTATTGTAGTTGGTTTCATTGTTGTAATATTATTAGTCTATCTTTTACAAAAAAAATATTCATACCTTTTTTTATCTTTCTTTCCAATGATTCCCAGGTGGGGCATGACATATGGTATCAGAGCCCATGTTCATACTCTGGGCCTCTAGGGTATGCTCTCATTATGTTTGGTATGATTGATGTGTAGATAATATATCTTATGATGGTTATTTTTCTTTCCTTTTATCGCTTAGCATGATAATAGATAGTTGGAATGACCAATCCTTATTTCTAGTTTGTCGAACGGATGGTCTATTAGATCTTTCTCATTATATTCTCAATTGGAAAGTAAAATATCATTGAGAATCTCCTGATGTTGGATGTGTTTGTCTCATTATGTCCTTGGTTGTAGATGGGATTGAATATGTCATAGTGTTCTCATGAGAATTTATGATGAGGTTGGAGATAGTTGTGATATGTATATTATGTGTATTCATTTTGATAGGTGAAATATGATATTTAAATTAGCCTCATATTTACTTGCTCCTTGTAATATGCATTGATATTGCATATAATTGTTGATTGATATCATGTGGATTTATATTATTTTTAAGTCATATTACTTAATAAGTACATGAGGTAAACATTAAATATATTTTGTTCATGTTAATTGTTTAAGCATGATTTATTCATGTCCAATGTTATGAATAGGCCATGTTTATTAATGGTTATATGAATTTCAGCCATCTCATCTTTTTTTTTCCCTATTATTTTATATGTAATTACAAGGATGCTTCCTAGTGATGAAAATATTAGATATATGTTAAATTTGATACATTGTATGATTGGTACTTATGTTTTTTTCTGCTCTTATAAGTAGAAATTTTGAATTTTGAAAATTAAGAAACTGATAAATTTACTATCTTTTCCTTGATTAGGACATGAAAATGTGTGCCCAGTTTATGGGTGTTGTTATGATATGTTGTTACTAATCACCTTCTTCATATTCTATTGGAATCGTATTTTTAATGAAATGTTATTTCTTTATGTTTGTAAATAGTTAAATATTGACAAGTATGTGTCATGAAATGAGATGTTTCCACTTGAAGTAGAGATATTATAACATTGTTATTTGGATTTGTGTTATATTGAATCAAGTGAATTTTGAAAAAAGAAATCAAAAAATATGAATGTTGAGTATTGTTACCTGATAATAAAATTTTGATGGATAATAGGGAGTACTTGAATTTTATATATGATATTTATGTTGCTTACTTTTTAGAAGCAATAAAATCTATATTATATTGATTTATTCTTAGATTGGGAATGTACTCCTTGTGCATGTGAACATCCAATACCAGTACTATGTTGTGTGTTGTGTATAACCAGTACTTGTTTTATGTTCCCATGAGGTGGTGAGTATATCTGTACCCACCCATGGAGGTTATGTTTGCATTTAGGTATGGAAGAACCAGTCTATCATTTTGTTGCATATGTTGACCCTCTGAAGTGCTAGCCTATGGGTCGTTGATATGTTAGTACATTTATGGGTAGTAACATATCTTCTTTTCCTCGAGTGGACATCATGGCATATGAATAATGGTAGCACGAAGTGACCTTAGCTTCCACCTTTTGAGGATAAGATAACTAATGCTTCTCCTATGATGAACCCATGTACAAGGTTCATCTATGTTATCCGTTATCCTCATAGTTTTTAAGGATGATATCAATATTTGATGTGAGATTGTATGAATATATTGGTTATCACTGATGATTCATGCATTTGTATATACAGTTTTATGATCCAGCATGAGGAGGGAGATTTTTGGCCTATGCTGTGATGTATTTTGTATTACACATGTTCTAACATGATGCATGAGATATGATGCCACACCCACTGTTAGTGTTGATGTCATACTATTGATGGTGGTGATATAGGCTCAGGAACATGATGCCACATACCTAGATACGTGTAGGCACGCAGTATGTATATGTATTTTATTTCTACTTAATGCAGAGTGATAGGTAGGTGCTTACATACTTGTAGAGGGGGCCCCATGGTTGCTCAGTTGTTGAGGGTCAGTAGGCATATAGGAATACCCTAGATAGGTATACCTCTATCTACAACAATCACCTATTGAGAGGTATTGCTATGTGGGGTGTGAACTACATGTGTTTTCTCCATGAGGTACACTGTCATGCGACATACGATCATTGTGTATATTTTCCACTTGGTGTATGGTAATGGTGAGTGAGATGATGTATTTTATCTATCTACCTGATGTGGGGTAGAGTGTCGAGGTTTCCACCCCATGCCATGTGATCTGCGGGGTCTTTCTGGGATACATGAAGGGCTATCATGACAACCAGATGATTTTTCCCTCCTTCCTCATTGGGTGACTAGATGTAGTCACATAGTGATGCAATGTGAACTTTATGCTATTTTTTGTATCTTTTCTTATGTGGGCCAATGATTTATTAATGTTATTTATGATAGTTTAACCATTATTGTGAAAATTTAATTGCATGTAGGTTTTGGGGTTATATTTGATTTTTTGTTGTAGTTCAATAGATTTTCTTACCTTATTGTTGGAATTGAAGATTTAATTTCTTTTATTTGTGAACTTTGTTAGGTAAGTTATTTATCTTTATTGTTTGTGAGAGTTGATCTTGTGTTGTAATGTGATTCCTCTCCAAAACTAGTGGAGACACTCTTGGAGAGTGTATAGAAGGAAGTAGATGTAGGGAACCCCCATAGTATGGAGGTATGTGATGTTGTTATGCATCCATGACCACTACCTACCTTAGAGTGGTGACTCTCCTTTGGAGGATAAACACCTTTCTCTAAATAAGGGATATTGGTCACATGGTCTTGTATGTAAGGTTTCACCATATGGTGAGTAAGATATCCCCATCAAGCCATTGAGTGAGATATGAATTCAAATGAGATCATACCTATAGCACATGTACATGTCTGATCTTGAGCCTTGTGTTGTTGTAAATACAAGTGTATTGTTTCATATTATGGTAGAAGTGGATCTTCATGTTGTTATGTTCTTATATCATTATGTTTTATGAGTTGTGATGCTAGTTGTGCTATGAATTTTGTGAAATTAAAAATGTATTATGAAATAGTGCTTTTAAAAAAAATGATTAATGATTTTAAAATAATTAGTTTAAATATGTATTTTTCTCGAAAAGATGATATATGATAGCAATTTGATTGGTATTGTATGATTTGACAATCTTGCTAAAGGAGAAATGGTGGAAAATAATGTATTTGATTGATTATTTTAGAATATGTATAAATTCTATATGAAAATCATATGGAAAACTTAAATTTATATTTATAATGAGCCTTAAATGTGTATAGTAATGATAAACTTGCAAAGAAAAAAAATTAAAAAAATAATAATTGTGGCATTGATAGTTAAACTCTTCATGATTATTTGATCTACATTAATGTTAATGTTAGAATAACTTAGAGGGGGGGTGAATCAGTTAAGCCAATTATCCTATAGTACCAAATACAAATATGTACCTTATAAAATAATTGCAAATAATTATAGAGCTTGGTAACATAAATTATCAATTTGTTTGTTTAGTTTACCAATTACGAGTAATTATACAACTGTGATTACCGACTAAATCAACTATGGATTATGTAAATTATGATAGAGAAATAATCATAAAAAGTAACACATAACACAATGATTTAATGTGGAAATCCTGCTAAGGGAAAAACTACCCGGGACCGGTAACCAAAAATAATTCACTCTTTTAAAGTGAGCTCAGTGAAGAGCCAACCCTATTAAAAGTTACAATACACATTATTAGGTGTGATCTGGTTAGACAATTTATCACTTATAGTTAAATTTTGACCAGTATTCACTATGGGGTCAACAAGATAACACTTTACATTCAACGAATGTCATAAGGTAGAACATAAGACTATTAAGTCCACTTGGTTAAGAGATTTTTTTGAATCAATGGTTAAATTGATACAGTACTAATTCGATTCAAATAAAACTCAATTGCAAATATCCAAATCTATACTAAGCCCATACAAATCCTTTGATCATTAATCAATTTGACTTCCTCAATATTTCTCAACTTACTTTCACTTGGTAAATAGTTCTCTGATGCTCGGTAATGTCTACAGGCTCGGTTCTTCCACTAACCAGTTTGATCAGGCATGCATGAATATAGTCTTCACGTGAAATCTCTGCAATCTTCTTCTTTCTGACATATTTCAATAATGAAACACATATCTCTTATATAGACAAGTAAATTATTTTCATATTAGCCATCAGATTTTGCCAATTAATCTTCTTCATCCATTTTTCCGCTTAAACCCTCCTTAGCAGATGTGTCATTAACACATTTCAATCTCATCCTTTAAATCTTCTCCAAATTTTGTCAGTCGTGGATCTCATAACAAACTTTATCCTTAACCTTGAAATCATAACAATTTCCATCTCATCAAATTCAGTCAACTATTCTTAGCATTTAATATTTTCATCCATAATTGATCAATATAGAAATGAGTCGGTGATAACTAGATAACTAGCTCAATTAATACTATTTCTTGGTATACACTGCACTGGCTCGGTGTATACAGAAATCTTTAATTACCGATCATATTGACTTGTTCAATTTCAAATCTCTTCTTCATAATAGATTAATATAACATGCTCAAGTCAACAATATAAAGTCATAGACTCGTCAATAAGTTACCTAATATTTACCTTATCCTTATCTGTCATATCCATCTTTTCCTCATGTAGATATCTCAGTTCTTCATCTTTTCTTCCTTCAACAGATGTTCAAATGTTTGTAACTAACACGATAAGTATTGTCAAAACTAGTCGACATCAATGACAATATATTGACTGATTTAATCATCTTACATATCATTTCAGTAGCTTGGTGATCTCTAATCATTGTTTTTTCAGTTCATTGAGATATTCAGTTAGATGTAGTTCATCAGTTGATATACATATGTGCATTGTATGTAACCATATTAATGAAGATTATTTTATGTCTTTTATTTCTAATCTAAGGAAAATATATATTATTAGTATTGGGTAAAAGATATTTGAGGACTAATGTGTGGTATGTTTCCATCTTAGCCTTTATGACTTCTAGGAGTAAGTCGAGTTTTAAGGGAGGAGAATGTAGTATCTCTCCAACTCTGTCATTGCAAAGATGTAATAGAGCCTCAAAATTTGGATTGAAAGTACAATGAGGTGAGTATACGTGATGTTAAATACTATTTCATCTAACAAATAACATGTTACAAATAAATAAAATACTATGATGTTGTGGGTATGTGTAGGATCATGGTATGCCAAAAAGTGGTGATGTGAAAAAGAAGTCCTGATTGATAGACTCTTTGAAAAACAACTATAACTTTCAAATAATATAACATGTTTGAAATATTAAATATATATCACATTCTATGCTTCACCTAATACAATAATAATAAACAATTCTTTCAATTTGATGAAGTTTAGACTAAGGTAAGGTGGTCAGACATGAGAGTTTTTATATTCAGGAAAATTTGTAGTAGAAAAATCAAAATTAATTATTTACTTGAAAAAAAATACAAAAAAAATACATCACATCCATACATGAGTCTACTACTTTTATCTATAATCTTATAAAAAAATATTATCATTTCATTTTGTTTAATGTGGTCAGACATACACCTACTTTTTATCTTTCTATTCCTGATTGATAGACATATTGAAAAATAGCTATAACTTTCAAACTGTATATCATTTTTGAAGTCCAAAACATGTGTCACATTCTATGATTTTCCTATTATAAGAAAAATTAAAAAAAAATTGAATTTGATAAAGTTTAGACTAAGTTAACATGGTCAGACACGAGAGGTTTTGTATTCTACAAAAGTTGTAGAAGAAAAATCATAATTAATTATTTACTTGGAAATAAATTACAAAAAAATATCTGTCACATCTTGACATGAGTCTACTACTTAAATCTAGAATCTTGTAAAAAAAAATTATCATTTGATTATGTTTAAGGTGGTCAGACATACACCTACTTATTTTTTCCTGAAATTTTCATACTACTACATTGAAATTTGAAATTTTCAACATATAGAATAATTTTTTTTAAAAAAAGGATCTTAGAAACTAAATTCAATTTTCTATAGATTATCTTCTTACATATTTTTGATATAATATTTATAACTTGTTCAATTTTTTATGTCAACTTGCCTAAACCTAATTTTCTGAATTTTCATTGCCACTTAAGGGCCTAGTTTGGCATACCATGATCCTGCACATACCCTTGTATCATGTTGTTATTTAGCCTTTTGAATAGTATATTCATGATGGTGTTTTATTGATTAAATATATTAGTTTCTTACATTCAAAAAATTGGATTAGTAGGTTAGGATGATTGCCACTAATTCTTATACATTGTATCTTATATGCCACTGAGAATTTTAAGAAGATTTAAATGGAAATATGCTCATATTGGTAGAAATAATTTATTTAAATACTTCAAGTTAATGCAATATTATATGGTTATATGTTGTATATAATGCATCACATTTTGCTATGCATTTTGCCCATTGGTTGTGGTACGAAGTGAGACGGAGTCGTAGTCATTTGCTTGCGAGATCTACACAATGTCCCCTTATCTTTCACTATGATTGTTTATGTTTGTGTGATACAGAGGAAAGGGTGGTGGTTGAAGTTACACAAGTAGAGTTTAGAAATTTCAGAGGTTTAGGCACCATGATCTACCAAAACCTTAAGTGCATTAGAGGCTTGACTTATCAAAACTCTCCCCAAGACTCCTAAGTGATTTTTTTGGTCTTATAAGCTTTTATTAACTTGAATTAAAGGATTTTTTAAGGTCCTAAGTCAATCCCAAACTCCCATTCTTCACAATCTTCTTAATCTATCCTAGAGGCCTAATAGCCAGTCTAGTAGCCCTACAGCAGGGTTAAAGCTCAAATAACTTTAATTTTTCTCAAAACACTTGGCAAGATAAAAGCATTAACAAACACCCTTTTCTAGGTACTAAAACGTATCAAAACCCTACCAAGGACTTCTTTGGACCAGTTATGACTGTTACCACATAGTGACCTTTAAATAGCATAAAAAAACCTTCAAATAACAAAGCATCAGTATTCTCATTTTACCCTTATCACTCCAAACTCTCAGCAGTGTCATATAATGTCTAAAAATGAACAAATCCCAAAGGAATAGGGCTTAGTCCACCAAGAACCCCCAAAACCCCAATTTGGCACTTCTAAACCCTCAATCCAAGGGTTTCTTAAATCCCCTGTCTCTAATCAATTCTAGGTCCAATAAATGTTTTTTTCACCATTAGATGAACATTATAAGATGTTCCAAATCCTCAGGTATTCCTCTTATTCAAGCCAAATGCTCACTGCTACACTGTACTTGTCAATTCCACTAGTTTATCCTCATTGTCCCACGAAGATCAGTTAATGTTTACAAGTTCTCCTGCATTTACTGAGTTAATAGGTTATTGTACATGTTATTTTCATTCATCCCATGAAGTTTGGGCCCTTAGATTTCATGGGATGTTAGCATCCTTATGAAAAACTTAGACTGTCACAAAGAATTAGTCTATTAATCCAGCCTATGACTTAATACCAAGCGTGTCAATCTACAAAATAGAGTATAATCTATAAAGTAGAGATTTAAAATGAATCAATACCAACTCCTATTGCATCTTTCAAAACTTCTACAAAGATCTCATAACAAAGAAAATATAGAATCAACACAAAATTGCAAACAAATATAACCTTCTTTGTTTATTCACTATTCTGTCATACATACACAAGGTCTCTCCCCATACAAAATAGACTTCCTCTCTAATATAAAACTTCCTATAACCATATCAACCAACTTTGGATGTTGATTTGATTGGTTACGGCTTAAAACAACCAAAATAGTAGTTTCCCTCTAAATTCCTAAATAGGTGTTACTTTTTAAAGATTTGAATTTTTAAACTATAAAAATGGCTTTATTGTATATTTAACCCTTTCTAAATGATTCCTAAGCCCTCGACTCATCCAATGACCCATCCTAGACTCCTAAAATATGATTTAGGCTTGGACGATATTGGTCCATTTACAAACAAGCTTTTTAGTCTTTTGAGGACATTACAAACATGAAAATATTACATTAAATGAGAGTCATTATAGGTGCCAAAATATTATAGTTTATGTGATTTTCACCATTGAGAATGCCATTGACCTCCTTTGACCTTTGATCTTCTTTATATGTGTTCCATGCCTTGAATGTCTTCATAGCCTTAGCCTTGTTGATCCTTGGTGCCCATGCACCATTATGTGCTTCGATTATATACTCTATGTGCTAAATTGAATAGGTACTAGACATATTCCACCTGAGCTATAGGATTTGAATGTGTCTATTTCCCCAATGGTGGTTATTCAGAGATGACACATTTATCAACTTCTTTAAGCCTATCCTTGTTGTGTTAAAGTGAACACAATTTTTCTTTGAAATAACCTAATTACATTTGGCTACTACTATATGGTAAATGTCAATAACCCTAACCTTATGTGGATACCCTATGATAAGTGTCTTTATGTTTAGATGCATTTTGTATAATTTTTATTACAAATTATGAATTGGGTATGTGCAAGATCATGAGGGGCCAAAAAGTGGTGATGTAAAAAAATCCACTTTTTAGTCAACCAAAAGTGCATGAAAATGTATGTTGACTTTTTAGTAGGCTTAGGTGTCAGTACACCTGGGAAAACTTGACACCAAAGCACAAGCCTTATCAGGTACTTAATATTTTTGGGTACCTAAAAATATCAGATATCAGGTACCCAAAACCTGTGGCATAAATCAAAACCTGTGAGCCATTTTCCTCATTTCTCCTCACATTTTGGGTTTGGAAAACAGCTCAAAATATCATATACATGATATTTTTAGGTACCTAATTGTGCCAACAACAAATTCAACTCGACAATTGATTCAGTAAGTAAATTCTTGCTATATCTTGATTAATTTCTTTCATTTTCATGTTACATGTAGTTTTTTTGGTTAAAATAGGGTTTTGTATTGATTTTTTAAATAATATATGAAATCAATTTGAAATTTATATTTGTTTATTATTTAATTAGGCATGGCTGACAACAATGAAGATAATAACCCTCCCCCACCAAATAACAATCCTGAAAACAATCCAGAACCACTTCAAAACCCTCAATCTTTAAAGGATTTGATACAGGAGAACTTGAACACTATATAGGGCTTCAAAAACATGTATCACAATATACCTATGTTAGGTCCCATGATTTCCACCCTAAATACCATTTCTAAAAATATTGACACCCTTACGCAGCAACATAATGTTGCTCTTCATTGGTGTGATGATATGCACGCCCAATTTGATGACGGGCTTGACCATGATGGGGTTGTGGCCTTTAATATAACTAAGGAAGATATAGCCTCCCTTTTTGTTAATCCTAAAATAGGATTAAAATTTGACCCCAGAAAGCCCAAATTATCAATAAAATGGTGCACAAATGAAGCAATGCGCACACACTTTTGGGATTACTGGTGGATGGTTTTTGATAAACCACCCCATAGAAATTTGGAGCTCCCTTTCTATTTCATAAAAAAATTGTATGCTGATTTTGTGCTTGGTCACGATGTTAGTTATTTTAGCGTGAGGCCCAACATGGGTGTAGGTAGAGGAGTTTCTTAGACTAGGCCATTTGCCCAGCACAAAAAGGCCATTACCTTTGTCCCCCCCACTGATGTCACACCCCCTCCTCTAGTGCAACATCCCAATATCATTTCAGAGGCTGCCTCATAGGGTATTAGGGCCATTCATTTGTTGAGTGATCAATTGATCATGTAGACTAGGTCATTGTTGCCTCTTGGTGTGGATGATGTTGGTGCATCGACATCTAACAGGAGTTCACATGTATGTGTGTCCCATATTTTCATTATATGCAAGAATATGTGCCTCAGACCGCTTACTGATGCTAATATATATCAATATGTTATTAATGAGGAGGATACAAGAGACATAGTTGCAGAGGCTGCAACACCTCATGGAGCATCTACATCTCAGGAGAGTGCTCATGAGGGGTACGTAGAGCCATGGACTCCTATTGATACGGTAAGAGTAAACATTATAAATAAATTTGTCACATGACTTATTTAATTTAAAACTAATTTATTTATTTAGATTAGTTTTAATGATTGCATGCACTTATGTATATATATTTTTTCCATTTATGTTCAGTTGATGATAGAGGAGGAGTTGACACAGGTGGATGACTCCACACTTTCAGCCATTTCATTTGGCCTTGACACCTATACGGTATATTAAAAATTATGTACCCATTAGTTTTTTAATATCATTTGGTGTACATGCTTAAATCTCTATCAATTAGAGAAATTAAATTTATACATTTACTAATATATTGTCATCTTATTGTACTATTGCAAGCTACAGCTGATGTCAGTGGGGGGTACGAGGGGTTCCTTCTTAATGTGTTGACAAAGGAAAGGTAATTAATTGTTTAAGATTAATTATGCATGCATATGTATTCCACTTGTGTGTAGTAATAAATATTTTACTTGTACTTTATTGTATAGGGTGTGGCTATTGATGATGTCTTGACATAGGTTTGGGAGCCTAGGCTAACAGGTATCTAGATTTGGAGTGATAGCCCTTTTATATGTAGACTTTTACATATTATTATGTGTATTTTGTAACCAGGGTTGTTATGATGAAGCACATTTATATAATTGACAATTTTTTTACTCTCATAGGTTACTCCTAGTGTGAAGGAGGGCCGACGATAATCTTTCATATCTTTGTTGACCCAGCCCACTATTCCAGAGGAGGGATCACCATATCTAAGTTTTAATTTTAGTTCAATCAATTTGTAATTTTATTATGCTATCATCCTATTTTCTAGATTTATTATTCTATGTTGCACCACTCTACTAATATCATTATTTCAAATATATATTTATAGGTCAGAGTTGGTTATGGTGGCATTGTCTCTTCACTACCAAAGACTTATGTTATGAAACCTGATCATGGTAGGAGAGTGAGAGGCCAAGTATAGATGTTTGTATTTAGTTATACTTTTAATTAAATTAGTGTTTGAATTATATATATATATATATATATATATATATATATATATATATATATATATATATATATATATATATATATATATATATATATATATATATATATCTGTGTGTGTGTGTGTGTGTGTGTGTGTGTGTGTGTGTGTGTGTGTGCAAATCATATAAATTAAGCAATCTAACTTGGGGTTAAACTCATTTTTGATGTAGGATCAATCAGAACCAAACACTTCTTCAAAGAGGTGACATTTTGATGATCCCCCTATGACATATGATGTATTTTTAGCTTTGTGGTCATTTAGAGATGCCACTTGGCACATTTTGAGATGGCATATATGCCACATTGTACACCTTGAAACATTGATTTTGTAGACATCTTGAAATGACATGTACCATATTTGTATATGGAGATACTTTTGATACATTTGATACTTTCTATATATAGAACTTGTTCATTTTTATGTTATATTTGTGTCATCTTTTGTATACATAATTATTATTCATGTTTATGGAATTGAATGGTGAAGTTATAGCTTGAATATGATTATCACTATGATTTAAATTATATCTTGTTGAATTTATATGTCAATTTGTTTGAATTTTTTTATAATAGATGTAATAAATTACCCTGATGTAATAATTTTTGTAGGTGTAATAAATTAATAGATGTAATGGTTTTGTTGTCCTCAGTCACATACCCTGGGTCACTTGGGTCAAGCGTGGTCACGAGTGTTGCAGTGACTCCATGGGTGGAATGGGTTTGTCATTGGTGTTAATCCAGCCAACCATAGCTAATGGAGCAGATGGTTTGATGCCAGGACAAATGATTTGAAAGATACACTACGGAGCTACTTTCAACTCACACTCACTGCAAGTTTTGTCATCGATTGAGATCACCTTGCCAAATGCAAACGAACTCAAATCACCCAAAACCAAGAGAGGTTATTGTAGACCTCAAAAACATGATCCTATAGCCCCTAACAGTTTGTTTATACCTCTCATGAGGTCCAAGATATGAGCATCTCAAGATCAGTGCCCAATCATGCTTAGTGCACCTTGGAGTCACTTGGGTCAAGCATGGTCACAAGCATTCCAGTGACTTTGTGGGCATAACGGGGTTGTTACTAGCATTTACCCAACCAACCAGAGCTGATGGAGTGGATGGTTGGATGCCAGGATGGATAGTTTGAAAGATGCAATGTAGAGCTACTTTCAACTGACCCTCACTACAACTTTTGGCATCGACTGAGACCGCCTTTCCAAATCCAAACGAGGTCAAATCACCCAAAACTGAGAGAGGTTAATGTAGACCTTGGAATCATGATCCCATAGCCCCTAATAGTTTATTAATACCTCTCACAAGGTCCAAGATATGAGCATCAGAAGATCTCAGCCCAATTGTGCTTAGTGCACCTTGGGGTCACCTAGGTCGAGCGTGGTGCGAGCATTCCAGTGACTCAATGGGTGGAATGGGGTTTTCACTATCATTTACCCAGGAAACCAGAGCCAATGAAGTAGATGGTTTGATGCCAAGATGGATGGTTTGAAAGATACACTCCAAAGCTACTTTCAACTGACCTTGACTGCAAGTTTTGGCATCGACTGATATTGCCTTGCCAAATGAAAATGAAGTCGAATCACCCAAAACTAATAGAGGTTATTGTAGACCTCAAAAACATGATCTCTTAGCCCCTAACTCTTTTTTGATACCTCTCATGAGGTTTGAGATACAAGCCTTAGAACATCTCTGCCTAATTGTGCTTAGTGCACCTCGGCATCACTTGGGTCAAGCGTGGTCACGAGCATTCCAGTGACTCCGTGGGAAGAATAGGGTTGTCATTAGCATTTAACTGACCAACTGGAGCTGATGGAGTAGATGGTTTGATGCCAAGACAGATGGTTTGAAAGATACACTATAGAGCTACTTTCAACTGACCCTCACTACAAGTTTTGGCATCGATTGAGATTGCCTTGCCAAATTGAAATGAAGTCGAATCGCCCGAAACCAAGAGAGGTTATTATAGACCTCAAAATCATGATCCCATAGCCCTTGAAATTTTGTCAATACCACTCATGAGGTTTGAGATATGAGCCTTAGAAGATCGCTACCTAATCATGCTTACTACACGTTGGGGTCACTTGGGTCGAGCATGGTTGCAAGTGTTCCAGTGACTCCATGGGTGAAATGGGGTTGTCACTGGAATTTACCAGGCCAAATGGAGCTAATGGAGCAGATGGTTCAATGCCAGGATGGACAGTTTGAAAGATACACTTCAAAGCTACTTTTAGCGGACCCTCACTGCAAGTTTTGGCATCGACTGAGATCGCCTTTCCAAATGCAAAAGAAGTGGAATCGCCCAAAACCAAGAGAGGTTATTGTAGAACTTAGAATCAAAATCCCATAGCCTTTAATGGTTTGTCAATACCTCTCACAAGGTCTGAGATATGAGCTTCGAAAGATCGCTGCCTAATCGTGCTTAGTGCACCTTGGGGTCACTTGGGTCGAGCGTGGTTGCAATGTATATTTCACTATTTCATGTACCTTTTTTTGGACAAGTTTCTTTACAAAATTGTGTTCCAAACCCTCATGAAAACATGTCCTAAACTTGGACAAGCCACCACATTCTGAGAACTTGGAATTTAAGAAATCTTTTTTATAAAATAAACAACCATCATCTCTATGACATAAAAATTGATCTAGCAAGTCTCTTGATGATTTGGGAAGACCACTTGCACCACAATCCTCTAGCATTTCATTAGTATGCAAAGAAGAATGAATGGACCGTAATAATTTATGATGCATTGAAAACTTAACATGATATTTTCCACATGTATTCTGAATCTTAAGGGGTACACAATAAAATGGCTTCATGCATTCAAAAGAAGTTTGTGATATTTTCAATGTTGGATGTGTCTCACAAAATTTTTTATACAACATTGTTTGACTTACCTCCACATAATGTTTAGGACATGGAGTGCGGTCTTGATTGCCTACTCTCAACTTCAAGACATCCTTCACATTTGGTGATACTCTTGAGTTAGCATCCCAAAATTATTGAATTTCATCCTTGACAACATCTGTTAGCTTCTTATCAAAATGTGGAAATCTCCCACCATAAGCCAATGTATCAATTTGAAGTGGATCATCAAGTCTTTCTCTTCTTGCAAGTGCTCTACCCAAAGTTTTACGTTCTATAGTGAAGTCAACACAAGTTTGTCTCATCAAATGAGCCTTTCTCAACTGATGACTTACTAAGGAGGTTTTAATAACCCTCCAAGAAACTCTCTTGTCTTTTTCTCTGCTAGTCTTCCCAATGCTATTGAGAGCATTGAAGATATTATTCACAACAATGGCAATTTCTCTCCATTTTCTTGTTCACGCGAATCTTCAATTTCACAAGCACAAGTCTCATCTTTTGCATCTTTAACAACTGGACAAAAAATTTGACATTTCTCAACCAATGTCTTGTTTCCAAAAAATTGATCATAAAGTCTTGAAGCCCACAACCTAACAGTTCTATGTGACCTCTTCCCTTACCAATTATTCATAATGTTCTCCTCAATTTAAATTAACCATTTAGGTGTTCTTTCAAGCCCTGAATTTGAAGATTGATTATCTTTATTACAAGGGACTTCATTTTGCATATAATTTGGAGATGTATAATGTTCATCTCACTACTACATTTGGGGTCAAATTCTAACAGCTATTTGTCGGATTTGAAATGCTAATTTGTCAGAATTTTGACAGATGGGTCTGTCACCATTTTTGCTTAGGAAATTGTGACAGAAGATGTATCCATCAGTTTACGGACACCATATCATGTCAAAAACTTGCATTTTAGCAACAGCTTCATTATGCCATTTTCTACGATTTATCCATCAGAATTATGACACAATGACCTATTAACCATCGAAAAGATATCCTTTCCGACATTATAACTATCAGAATAGTGACAGTTTCCACTTAATTCTTACAGATATACCTATCGGTGATATGGCATTAATGTCAAAGGTTCTGTCAAAAACTTTCTATTTGTGACACTTGAAATGTTAGAAGAGAAACAATCCTTCATTATTTCTCTGATAGGTTCCCTGTCGAACGTATAGCATTACTATCAGAACTATTGTCGTAAATTAGTTTTCTCCGACATTTTATCTGTCAAATGTGTAGCACTTTTGTCAAAATTAATGATTAACTGTCAAAAAATTGACAGATATGCACATTAAAGATAAAATAGCTCAAGGGCCCATCATAGGTTCTCTCTTTCTTCGGTCTATATTATTGACAGAATATTTTACCTTTCATTAGCTCATCAAATCCGGGGATTTGAAAGAATTTAATAGAATATTTTCATGACAATGTATATTATTTAAGTTGACATTGCATGAATTTATCTACTTCACACACTTGTAGACTATGAGGATGGCAATAAAGAGGCCATGCTTCTTTATCACCATCCTCATATTCTACAAGTGTGTGAAGTAGATAAATTCATGCAATGTCAACTTAAATAATATACGTTGTTATGAAAATATTCTATTAAATTCTTTCAAATCCCCAGATTTGATGAGCTAATGAAAGGTAAAACATTCTGTCAATAATATAGATCGAAGAAAGAGAGAACCTATGATGGGCTCTTGAGCTATTTTATCTTTAGTCCTATCTACTATCCTAGCTACCTATCGATTGTCGAGAATAATCACCACCTTGCATTTATGTACACTACACAAATTGATCCCAATCTTGCAAAAACATTTTACACTTGTACATATCATCAATACTAGAGACCTAAAGTGATTTTATACGATCACTAGCACATTTTGTGGATGGATGAGAAACAGTATCCAAAGTTTCTAAATAACCATTTTTGAGAAGAGGAATGAGTACAGGCCAAAGAAGGCATAATTCCACAACAGAAAGGAAGACATCTTTTTAGCCTGGGTCTGGATCCTACCCCAATTGTCAAAGGATCCAGGGCCAATCTAGAAAGATGTCTTCCCATTCTATCTATAGCATTGTGTCCATCCATGATCTCAAGAATATCATCATCTTTCTACTCTTCATTTGCCAAAATATATCGCTTCTTCAAGCTTGTAGAGTAATCTTAATAATAAAAGAACTCTTGCCAACATTAGGGTACCCACAAATCAAAATAGTTGATGTTATTGGTGCTTGTGCTCAAGGATATCAATTCACTATTTTGAAATGGCCAAATCATTTTTATTTCATTTGTAGAAAAAAGGAGTGGGAGAAAATGAGCGGGTGAAAGTTGATTGAGCGCGAGAGAAGGCATTGCATTTTATTTGATCATGAATGCTCTCTGAAATGACCACTCATGTTTTCTATTCAATTTTTTTTGGTGTTTTTTTTTCCCATATTTAGTAGATAAAAATCATGGCAGCAGCCACTCAGCCATCTTTTTGATGTTCCAGGTATTTTATAAAGATATAGTTATGTGGATTTATCATTCAGTCACTTCCAGTTATTGGTCAAATGCAAATATTTTGTCAAGTTGAAAGGGAAAGATATCAGTTTGGTATTTTCAGTTTATGTTAAAAGTTGATTTGGTAAAATCCTCAAAAAACATACTACATGTTCTGAAATGTAAAGAAGTTGAATGTTAAATGTAATATATATATCTCATCCATAGTAATCAAAAGAAAGGACATGAAACTTATAAGGAGATTTACCAATCCAAAAATATAAGTGAATAGGAAACATGATTGGTACCTTATGAATTAGTTTTTGAGGTGCACAATCTTCATCAATCTCTTGAGAACAAGACCCCTCACAAAAAAATGCATTTAACGGATTAAACAAATCTACAAACTGAACCAATGGCATGTTTAGAACAAAGAAATAGATTGATAATAATATGCTGAAAATTCTCTTATGTTTAATACACGTTAAAGGACCAGTCCCAAAAATTCTTAAACATACTTTATTTGATATGATAATAACATGCTAATTAAACTAATAAAGGTGTTATATGCATTTAATCTTCCAATTACTAATTAAACAAAAAACAAATTACAAAATTGAACCAATGGTATGTTCTTCGTGTGGTACAAGGAAGATTTGGCTATGAAAAAAAAAAGTGAAATGGCCTCATCATTTTTATTTTGATTGGATAGAGGAGCGAAAGATGAGCATGAGATAAGGTATGTGATTTCTTCATCTTTCGAGCATCTGGCATCATATTTGACTACAAATTTCAAATGCATTGCATTTTATTTGATCATGAATGCTCTCTGAAATGACCGCATTCTACTGGTGTCGTTCCCTAGCCCGTGCTTTATCTCCATTATTTGATATTATTGGTGCTTGTGCTCAAGGATATCGATTCACTATTTTCAAATGTTTAGATCATTTAGACAGTTACATTTCCTGACTATTCCTCTAGTACACAATCAGGAAATGTAACTGTCTAATGATTATATGTAATGTTGAATGGATTAAATGCTTTATTCTTGGTAGAAGTGAATGGAAGGAATAGTGTGTATTAAATACAATCCATTCACTTATTGAATGCTTTAGAGACTACTGGTTTGATTGTCCATGACCTACCAGTGACTAAGATTCATTAAAGGATAGAAAACCCTTCATTTTGGGGTTATTGTCTATGGATTCAAATGTAGGTTTGATTTGGTTAATGTTTAGAAGAGATCAATAAAGTATTTAAAGATAATCTTACATATTTGGAGAGGTTTTAGAGGCACTTATCATGACTATACCCTCACAAACATCAGCATAGACTGGTTTTACTAAGTTTCCTTTCTCTATTTTGAGGTTTCCTTTCTCTGCCACAGGGGTACAATCAGAGCGTTCATTGACAAAATGATCCTTCGAATAGTTACTATGAATATGAATGATTTGATATAGCATATTGCTCATTTTACTTGAAGTTTGGAATAGCTTGCGCAACGGTGAAAGTAGTTTTGATCATTTTGGTCCTGACTATTCCTCTACATAGTCAGGAAATGTAACTATCTAATGATTATATGTAATGTTGAATGGATTAAATACTTTATTCTTGGTAGAAGTGAATGGAATGAATAGTGTTGGTGTTAGGTTTCATTTATTATTGAATTCAATGGTTTCCAAGATGTGTTCAAGAGTTTGCTCCTTGTTTAATGTTAACTGTTCCTGAAAAATCCACTTATACAATAGTGAAGTTACAAAACTGAACCGATGGCATGTTTACAACGAAGAAATAGAATGATAATAATATGCTAAAAATTCTATTCTATTTTATACATGCCAAAGGACCGCATTCTAAATTGTTGTCATTGAAATGACCACATTCTACTGGTGTCATGCCCTAGCCCGTGCTTTAACTCCATTATTTGATTTTATTGGTGCTTGTGCTCAAGGATATCCTTTTTTTTGAAATGTTGACTGTGGTTATCAAATGGACAACCCGTGAGCTTCTAGCTAGGTGCCATTTGTATTGATAGCTCAGGGCATCAAATGTATTGTATCATTGATAGTTGATACTTTGTTAAAAGGAAATAGGACAAAGAATGATTTTTATTTAGTTTCTCTATTTTGATCCCTAAGTGGCTTACAACCCTAGAGAAGTATATGCGGATTTAGGGATGTAGTTGCAGGATACATAGCAGCCGATAATTCACAATAAATCCATGCATCCAATTTGAATAGAAATTAATACAAAGAACTAGGGTCCTCCAATGGCCCAATCATCCAGACCTTGACTGTCCCCTCAACCAGTGACCCTTCAAAACTGGGTTATCATGCAATCAGTGAGTGATCCTTCATTCTCCTGGTGAGCTTCTAGGTAGGTGACATTTCTATATTTGATAGCTTAGGGCATCAAATGTATATTGTATCATTGATAGTTGATACTTTGTTAAAAGGAAATAGGACAAAGAATGATTTTGATTTAGTTTCTCCATCTTGATCTCTAAGTGGCTTACAACCGTAGAGAAGTATATGTAGATTTACGGATGTAGTTGCAGGATACATAGCACCAGATAATTCACAAGAAATCCATGCATCTAATTTGAATAGAAATTACTACAAAGAAATAGGTTCCTCCAATGGCCCAATCATCGGGACCTTGACTGTCCCCTCAACCAGTGACCCTTCAAAATCGGGTTATCATGCAATCGGTGAGTGATCCTTCATTCTCCCGATCTTCCCAGCAACCAAACATATTGGAAATACATAATACAATGATAACAAGTCTTTCACAATCCCCCTTCCCTCAAGGAACACTATCAACCATCCCTTCCACATAGCATTTCATTGTTTTATGAGTGGATTGTGAAGGAATAGTTAACACTAAATAAGGAGAAAACTCCTCAACACATCTTGAAAACCATTGAATTCAATAATAAATGAAACTTAACACCAACACTATTCCTTCCATAGTTGCAGAATACATAGCAGTCGATAATTCACAAGAAATCCATGCATCAAATTTTTATAAGGATATCCTACTAATCCATAGGAATTTTCTTGAGATGACCAATGATTATGCATTTTGATGGCAATGTGCTAGTTCAAAAGGATAATATAAATCTGAAACAATTTTTTTCTAATTTTCTCAAACTATAAATGTGGTTAAAGGGAAAATATTATGGCCCCTACATTGTGGTTGTTAGCCTAATTAAGACAGGCCTACCTTTGCATATAATAAGAGGCCAACATGAAACAAACATCCAGAGGTTAGAGGGTTCTTGCCTATCCATAATTTATTATTTAAGTGCTAAGTGATGATGGGTATATCATGTAATTCATACCTAGTGTGTCTCTTTCTTTTTATCCACATTTCACATTAGGAGTATATGTTATAAAATACTAATGAAATCAACTATAGGTCAAATCTAATCAAAATTACAATATAAAGATTAAAATAGATCTTGAAGAAATATGGGAACCATTTTTGACAGATATTGTACAAATGAAGAGAATACTCCAAAGAGGAAATGCTTCAATGTGGAACAATTGAAGGACAATATTTTACTTTTATATGCACATCTGCAATGTTTTTGATATATTTCTAAGATAAAAAAAACCATAGAAGGAATAACATATAGAAGAAAGTAAAGAATAATGATCATACTTTGAGATATTGTGGAAAATTAAAGGAAAGAATGATTGGTGGGGTTATCATGCAATTAGTGACTGATCCTTCATTCCCCTCTTCCAGTGACCCTTTAAAACTGGGTTATCATGCAATTGGTGAGTGATCCTTCATTCTCCCAGTCTGCCCTGCATCCAAACATATTGGAAATTCACAATACAATGATAAAAAGTCTTTTGAAATCCCCCTTCCCTCAAGGAACACTATCAACCATCCCTTCCACATAGCAATTCACTATTTTATGAGTGGATTGTGTAGGAATAGTTAACATTAAACAAGGAGAAAACTCCTCAACACATCTTTGTTGTAAACATGCCATTGGTTCAGTTTTGTAAATTTGTTTTTTGTGTTAAATGCATTTAAATGGAACATTAAGCATAGTAATAATATGCTTAGTCTATTAGTAATTGCAGATTAAATGCCCATAACACCTTTATCAGTTTAGCATGTTATTATAAGATACTAAAGAAGACTGGCTATTCATCATAGAAATCTTCACTGTCCCCCACGATGAAGACAATGAAGATTGACCTCCTGCCCCACAACAAAGAACATTTTAATAAGAATAAGATAGTGCCAAGAAACATTTTCACAAATATGAAACATGAGGAAAAGTAATAACATTAACAATACCAAGATTCACAGCATTAAATTTCACCTGTGGATGAGTTTTTGCAGTGGGTTGCCCAGCATAAAAAATATGTTGAGTTGCATTTGAGCTGTAACTAAGAGTATCATGTAGAATAGACCTTAAACTTTGAAAGTGTTCTCCAGCCTGGTAATTGAAAATTCAATCTAGGCAAGCATCAGTAAGTGAAATAAATTATAGACATCAACATCAACATCATCATAATCATTAGACAAATTATAGACATCAACATCAACATAATCATAATCATTTGGAGGGTATTCGTTTTGGTCCTTGGATAGTACTATGTTTCTTGAAAGTTCTTGTGATGCTTCTAAACTTTAAAAACATATTTTATGGCTTAATGATAATATAGATTAGTGTTTTGTTTTCTCATGGAATGTTGTTGATCATTCATGGTCTTGAAAAAACTTTTGATTTTTTTGATTCTTGACTCTTGGCGTTGTTTCTCAATGTGATATAGACTGACCACAAGATGGTTCAGTTGGTCCTCTCTTTCTATTTAATCATTTATCTTCTTCATGGTGTAAGTGTCAATATGTTATAATCCAACATGAAGTGTGGTTGAAATGAAGTTGAACCAAATGCTAACCATGATGGCTATGATCATGATGAAGATAAATATGAATATTAAATCTAAAATATGGCTTGTAATTTGAATTTTCATTGTGAATGAAGAAACTATAGATTCAAGTTGACTCATTCTATGTTGTAGTATCTAGATCTACCATATTATATATGTGTAGCCTGTAAGGGACATCTTCTGCTCATCCATGTATCATAGCTTGGTGAGAGTTCTTAGGAGAAAGACAAGATGTCAGTGGGAGATGTAGAAACCAATATTAGAACACCACTTGAAGCCTTGCAATGTTGAGAGTGGGATAAAAGCTACACTTGAGACCCTATATAAGGAACAATCTTATTGAGCTTCACTTTGTTTCAAGAATAGTTTTATATTCTGTACTAAACAGGGCCAACCACGTGAAGGTGGAAGCTCATTTGGCCCCACCCCTCCCCCCCCCCCTCCTAACATCACTCTAAATTTTCCATTAACATCTAACATTCATTCATTATTTTGTCCATTAATAAAATGTAACATTCATTAATTATCACATGATAACATTCATTCACACATTAATAAAATGTGACATTCATTAATTATCACATGATAACATTCATTAACACATTATAAAATTTATGAACATTCACTACCACATAATTAAATTCATTGGCATATAAAAATCAGTCATTATCAATTAAGGTGCATAGATGACAATCATTTCTTTTTTTTCTTTTGATTTCTAGTTTTTAAGATATAATTGTAAGATGAGTATCGATATCATCATCATGATCATCTACCCTCTCATTAGATCTCAATGCACACCAAGTTCTCTATTGATGCAAAGGGGGGTCATTTGCAATAACATATAAAAGGGTTAAATTAAAAAAAAATTATTATAATTAAAAACATTTTAAACATTTTAAAGTATTTCAGTACTTTACAGGCCATAATCATATAGCTTTTTACCTGATCTAGTCACATCATCAACATCAAGGTTAGTTTGTCGATCCATGAGACTGTGTGGGATGCTCATGAAAGGAGTCTGGGTACCTACATATGTAATTCAATTATCTAATGTTAGCTAAAAAAATCATGATACATATACTCAAAACCACATAGTAAGTACATTAAAAACCATAAGCATCCCATAGTAAGTACATCATGAATTAATTAGATTAAGCATTGATTGCATAACTGGACATCTTTATCAAGAAATCAATATTAAATAGATTAAGCAGTGATCACGTAACTGTACATTTCATTCATGTCATTCATCTTCTTCTTCATCTAACTAATCACCATGATCATTGTTGACATCAACATCATCACCACCACCATCATTATCTTCATCTTCATCATCATCATCATCATTGGCATTAGCATCATCATCATCATCATCATCATCATCATCATCATCATCATTAACATCATCATCAGCAACATCATCATCATCATCATCATCATCATCATCATTAGCATCATTAGTAGCATCATCAATAGCACCATCATCATCATCATCTTCTTCTTCTTCAAGAAAAGTTGTGTTAGGAACATCATCAACTAACTATTGTTCGTGATCATCATCTACATCATCTTCTATTTGTTCACAATCTTCTTTCATCATGTTATACCTTATTGGCCTTCCTCTTGGATCATGTCTAACAACAAACAACCAACCCAATTTATGCAGAACCTCTGAGTAAAATACCTACTCACATTGGCTTGGAAGAACATAGGGTTCATCCCCAACTGGCTAAAACCACCTTGTATTAATCATTGGAAATCTATTGTCATGTTCAATAATAGTTCTATCAGGATCATTTTGATTAATTCATAGCCTATACCATCTGATGAAAAAGAGAACTAATCTAAAGGAATTAAAGTCACACTCAAGTATATCATCCAAAATGCCATAGTATTGATTTTCAGACTCTCGAGGATGTAAGTCATTTCTAGATGAAATATTAGTCACCTAAAAGACAGCACTTATCCCAGAATCACAAGTTTTCTTTGTGTCATCCAACTTTTTGATGTAAAATTTATGACCATTGCAAAACATAGCCTTGTGGTGTTTGACATGCAAAAATATGTAAAACATGTATAAATTAATACATTGAGAGTTCATAAATTTACGAGTGATTAACAAATTTATATGTACCTAGAAATCTTTTAAACCATGTGTTAAATCTATTTCCTTTTGGGTAACATTTGGATCTCTGTTACAATGAGCTTCATTAACCAATGAAGACATAGCTTCTCATGTTAATGTGTGACCTAAATGATGACATCGTTCAATCTATTTCATCATCCAATCTTGATTGTTTGCAATATACAAATATATTGCATCCCATTCTCGAGTAGCTGTACAAAAAATAAATAGATGACTTACAACCAATTAATTTTGAAGATTAAGAATTAATTAATAGCTACAATAACATCTTATAATTTATTACCTCTCACTTTCCTCATTCTGCCTTTCCCCACCAAGTACTCCACTTCAAAATTTTTAATGGTGTCGAGATTCCAAATGCAATCTATATGGATCTTTGCTGCAAGCTTAGGAAGATATTCAGTAACATACACCATAGTCTGGTATACCATATATCCCTCCACCATAGAACCCTTAGGATGTGCTCTTTGCCGAACCAAAGCATTAAAAAATTTCAAGTGCCTCTCAACCATCCACATTGACCGAGTGTGGACAGGTCCACACATTTCAATCTCCTCAACTTGGTGTATGAGGTAGTGTTCTTGTGCATTGAAAAAGGTTGAAGGTAGACACTTTTGCATTTCACACATTAGAAGAGGAATTCTTCTCTTTTAGTATTTTATATCTACTCTATGGATTTTTTTAGATGACAACCACCTACAAGACATTCAAGACACAAAAATATATAAACACAAGACTTTACAATATATATATATATATATATACACAAAAAAAAAATTGAATAGATATCATTTCTTACCTCATGCATTTTCCAAAATCATAAATCACTTGTTTGATGTTATTGTCGAAGTTCTTTGGGAGAGATAGGGGTAGCACATACTACAACAATTATAAAAATAATCAAGTCATTCTTTTCTCATATAATACAATGAGAAGTACATGTAGTTTACAAATATATTGTAAATACAAAAGAACATGACTTACCTTGATGAAGGTATGCCAATCATGCATTTTCAACCCTGTCCCAAATTCACGTTTCTTTGATATGGTACTGCTTATGTTTGTAGCAAATCCTGTTGGAAATCAAATTTTTCGTATGACTTCTTTTATGACATCACCTTATTGTTCTGTTAATAACCAAGGAAGGGCACTTGTATTAATCCATTCTCCATTTCTATTTGATTCAATGAAATTTTTCATTGCATGATTGGATTCATGAATGTCGCTACAAATTTTGACAATTTTTTCTTTGTCATGCCTTCCATCCAATATCTTCCACAATGTCTCCATTACATTCTTTCCAATATGCATAGTATCAAACAAATGCACATCAAGCGGTTGCTCATAGTAGGGCAACCTACTAGATTGTGTGGGATAACTCTTTAGTCCCTTTGGAAGGTGCTCAATAGTGTTACCTTGATAAAATTCACAATCATCAATCACATAATCAGCAAATAAAACATAATAAAAATATACAAATTTCAAACATAAACGGTTAGGTAGAATGGTAGTACCTTGATGATTAATTATATTATATTTCAACTTCCATAAGTGAGGTGTCATTCTCCGTGGCTTAGATGTAGTCTCTTCTTTCCCATTGAAAAAGATGTTTTTCGATAATTCGATAGTTATGATTTTTGTGGAGAAAGTATCTATACTCATCAAACACCTTCTTTCCTAAACTTTTTGAATAACAATATTTCATCTTTGGACCACAAACTAGACATGCAAATTTTCCCTTTGTTTGAAGACCTACAAGGTAATGATACAATTGGATTAAATATGTTAATTTTTATTTTTAGAATTATCATGTGCAATTTGAATTCACCATAACATACCAAAAAAATGTGTTAGCCCTGGGGTATCATGTATTGTCCATACAAGCATTGCATGGAATTGAAATTGTCTGTCTCCTATTGGTCTAGAGATGTCATACATAGTGACACCTTTCCATAACTCCACCAACTCATCGATAGGAGGCTCAATATAAACATTCATATCTTTACCTTGGTATTTACCTGGTTGAATGAAGAACATTACATAATTATTGTGACCATTTTACTACAAGATTTATAATTATATGCAAATAACTATTAAATGATCAAATACCTGGAACAATCATTGCCAACATAATGTGCTCCCTCTTTATTGACATCCATTAAGGAATGTTATTGTTGATGACAAAAATAGGCCAAATAGTGCAAACAGATCTTAGCTCTCCAAATGGATTGACACCATCCGCTACCACTAAAAGCTTGAGATTTTGAGGTTCTTCGATAAAGTGTGGCCACTTTTCTTCTATGTCCTTAAATATAGAACCATCTGCAAGCATTCGAATAATGTCATCTTGACTCTTATTGCATGCATGGTAATCCATAAATTGTGCCAAGCTATTACACCTAAATAATCTTTGCAAACGTGGTATAATGGAGATGTAATGAAGAACCTTGTGAGGCACCTTTTTTGTTATTTGATCTATTTGATATCTACTCGTATGACATTCAGGGCATTTTGTTGCAAATTCATGTTCTTTATGATAAATAATATGATTATTGGGATAAGCATCGATTGCTTGATACTCTATTCCAATATCTTTCATAGTGGCACATAATTCTTGGTATGAGTGAGGGAGAATATTCGATGGTGGTAACAAGAACTCACCTATCAATCTGTAGAAAAAAATATATGTTGTTAATATTAACAATATTTATGGTACATGTTTCACCATTTAATTACTATAATGACATATATGACATACCATAGCATACGTGACATTGCTGTGTTGGATAAACCATTCATAACCTTCAAGTTCAACAACAACAATATAACAGAGAGAAGAGTTGTTTGGGAGCCTTCATAAAGGGGTGTGGCCACCTTCTCAAGTAGAGGTATATCATGGATGACATCAACATCATCCTGATCATCATCATCTATTGTGCCAATACCAAATGTGTCATGGATAAATGTATTAGTACCATCATCTGGTGCATCATTGTCATCTTCCATGGGATCATAATCTTCAGCTTCAATATTTAAACCTCCATGATCCTCCACTTCCAAAGTCATATTCTCAATATTCGCACCTCCATGGTCCATATCATGTACTCCCCTAGGGAGGTTGACCTATATTAAAATGAACACAAATAAACCATGATAATGATCTCATCATCAGGTGTATTTCATATATATATTGATTGTTAAATAAATATAATGAAAAACTTACCAATTCATGATAATCAAAGCCTCCTGCAATGTGACCATTATCCCTATAATGTCTCTTAGCTATTTTGATTAGCAACCTTCTAATGTTTAAGCCCTTACAATTATTGCAGGGACAATAACATTTTCCATCGCCTTTTCTTTTCAAGTTCGACCACAATCTATTCATTGCATCCCCATTACCTTCTTCACTTGGATTGTCTAACATGATGCTCCTTCACTTAGATTATCTATAACCTAATTATATATAGAAATTGAAAAATTAGTTATGAAATGATGTTGTAGTATAGTATACCAAATTGAAACACTTCTATTATTGTAGTCTTCCACCTCAAACTCTTTCCTATTGTGGTAAGAAAGAAAGATATTCAAATAATATAGTATTTTTTAAATCAAAATAAAATGGAGGCAAGTTGTTGATTGAGGGTACAAAGAACGTCAACACCTATCAGTACTTTTATCAAATTGTAAATTTCAATTTTGAACCATTCTGTGAATATATAACATTGATGTAATCTCAGAAAATAACAAAATGTAGACATGACAGATTACTTATTTTGTTATTCTACATTATTTACTATTTGAGTGCATGTTCCACCTACAACTTGATCAAGTCTTGTTTGATGCTTCAATTTTGTGTTGACTGTCCTGTAGAAGTACACAATTTTGTATTTTCCCAATATGTTATTCAAAAAACAACAATAGAATAAAATACTTGTTGAGAAAGATCATCATAGGAGTATCAAAAACTTGAGACTTCAGGTAACACAACATTATAAGACTCTTACATTCAACCTTCAACTCATGCACCTAATAAATAGGAGAAAAAATACATGAAATTGAAAAATTTAACTAATGAATTATGTTTTTCTTCTCATCTTAATTAGCCAAACTTATATGAGATTCTAAAGAAGGCCTCAATCTTAATTAGCCAAATCTTCTGATTGTCTAAATGCTTCTTTATTTGTCAACCAATTAATACATGCTACTATATAAAGAAAACAATCAGAAGACAATAAAGATTTGTCTGACAAAAATTAATAACACTAAACTGAACCAATGACATGTTTACAAAAATTATCATAACTCACAAAAAAACTGAAACAATGGCACGTTTATAACACATTAAGAGTGAGGAATAGCTTGTGCAAGGCTGAAAGTAGTTTTGATCATTTTGGTCATGACTGTTCCTCTACACAGTCAGGAAATGTAACTTTCTAATGATTATATGTAATGTTGAATGGATTAAATGCTTTATTCTTGGTAGAAGTGAATGGAAGAAATAGTGTTGGTGTTAGGTTTCATTTATTATTGAATTCAAAAGTTTCCAAGATGTGTTGAGGAGTTTGCTCCTTGTTTAATGTTAACTGTTCTTGCACAATCCACTCATACAACAGTGAAATGCTATGTGGAAGGGATGGTTGATCGTGTTCCTTGAGGGAAGGGGGATTTTCAAAGACTTTTTATCATTGTATTGTGCATTTTCAATATGTTTAGATGCAGGGCAGACCAGGAGAATGAAGGATCACTCACCGATTACATGATAACCCAGTTTTGAAGGATCACTGGTTGAGGGGATAGTCAAGGTCCCCAAGATTGGGCCATTGGAGGACCCTATTTCTGATGCAGGAGCATCTTGGGTGTAAGAGCAATCTTGCATCACCTAAAAATATTTCTATTTTTGTATTCAATAAGGGCTATCTTGTGTAGAGCTACTATTTATGGAAACTTTCTATTTTTAGTAAGTTGGTCTTACAATCTCAGAATGTTTTGATTTCACATATGGAGGTTCATCTCAGTCATATCAGCTTGCCAACAAAGTTTCATGACTAGATCAGGTCTAGTTTTGAAGATATTGAAGATTTTTGGTATTGGCAGCAGGGTACAGAAACTTTGAACTTAGTTTTGAAGGCTTTAGAGGCCCCGGATGAGGTCAAAAATTTGGGTGACAGGTGCTTTGCGTGGATCAAGCCTGTAGAGAACTTTGTGGCATTTCTAGAATGTGGTTATGATAGTCAATCGGGTCAATGGGTGATGACTTATGGTCTTCGGAAGTTGGGTCACCTGAAATGGCGAAAAATAATTTTTCTTCAAAATTTCTGTTTTGGTTTCAAAACTCATTTTGAGCTGACTTTGATGTAATAAATTGTAAAATAAAATAATTCTAAGTTTGGTCGGCCCTAAGGGCTAAATTTTTAGAACCTTCTCGGGCAGTGAAAATTACCTATATAAAGAAGCCCCGTAGTGTTGTCTAGGGCAGTTCTGGGTAGTAAATCTGGGTATTGATTCAAGGCTTTGTCCTACAGAATATTGTAAGGGAATGCCCATGTGGCTTTGCATATTGTAATTCTAAAAGTTTGTAATTCCACATTTGTGGAGCTAATAAGAAGCCAATTTTTTGTTTTTGCATATTATTGTTGTTGTTTCTCTATTTCTGTTATGTGTTTGTGGTATTAAGGGGAGCACCCTTCATCAATTTCTTTGTATTAATTGCTATTCAAATTGGAAGCATAGATTTCTTGTGAATTATCAGCTGATATGTATCATGCAACTGCATCCATAAATCTGCATATACTTCTCTATGGTTCTAAGCCACTTAGAGATCAAAATAGAGAAACTAAATCAAAATTGTTCTTTGTCCTATTTCCTTTTAACAAAGTCTCAACCATCAATGATACAATATACATTTGATGCCCTAAGCTATCAAATATACAAATGGCGCCCACCTAGAAGCTCACCAAGAGAATGAAGGATCACTCACTGATTGCATGATAACCTAGTTTTGAAGGATCATTGGTTGAGGGGAAAGTCAAGGTCTGAATGATTGGGCCATTAGAGGACCCTAGTTCTTTGTATTAATTGCTATTCAAATCAGATGCATGGATTTATTGTGAATTATCAGCTGCTATGTATCTTGCAACTACATCCGTAAATCTACATATAATTCTCTAGGGTTGTAAGCCACATAGGGATAAAAATAGAGAAACTAAATAAAAACCCAGTTTTGAAGGGTCACTAGAATAGGGGAATGAAAGATCACTCATTGATTGCATGATAACCCCACCAAGCATTCTTTCCTTTAATTTTCCACAATATCTCAAAGTATGATCATTATTCTTTACTTCCTTCTTTATGCTATTCTTTCTATGGTTTTGTTATCTCATAAATATATCAAAAACATTGCAGATGTGCATATAAAAGTAAAATATTGTCCTTCAACTATTCCACATTGAAGCATTTCCTCTTTGGAGTATTATCTTCATTTGTACAATATCTATCAAAAATGGTTCCCATATTTCTTCAAGATCTATTTTAATCTTTATATTGCAATTTTGATTAGATTTGACCTATAGTTGATTTCATTAGTATTTTATAACATATACTCCTAATGTGAAATGTGGATAGAAAGAAAGAGACACAATAGGTATGAATTACATGGTATACCCATCATCACTTAGCACTTAAATAATAAATTACGGACAAGGAACAAACCACGAACCTCTGGATGTTTGTTTCATGTTGGCCTCTTATTATATGCAAAGGCAGGCTTGTCTTAATTAGGCTAACAACCACAGTGTAGGGGCCATAAATTATGGAACCCAAAATAGTGCACACTTGTATTAAATTAGGTTCAGTATACTACAAGGGAATGGAAACCGTGCAATACTACCTCATGGGGATGGAAGAAACCCTTCACCAAGAAGATGGTTGTGTCTACAATATTTACTAGAGGCAAAGAACATAATTTGGTTCTAGTGATTACTCCTAGAAGATAATGGGACCCAGAAAACACTTGGAAAAGATAGCACTGACTATATCTTTTATCACTCTTTTAAAGTTGGGACAATAAATCTCAAAGATTGATCAACAAATTCTTGAACACAAAGAACCATTGACAGATATGATTCATGTGTACAATAGCCAACAACCAGTTGTTCCAATCATGGTGTCCAATAATTATGTTAGAAAAAGCATCTACAAATCCCTTACACAACCATAATAGATTCAAACCATGAACTATAAGAACCTAACAATGGGATTGACAAAGATACAGCCTAAACAAATCTTGATCATACTCCACCCTATTGTAAGGCCCAAGAAGTAACTCTATCTTAACGCTACACATTCCTCTAGATGAAGCTCAAAGGTCAGGTAGCTGAAGCATAGAAATACTTAAATGAATATAGGAATAATTTGATGTACAATCATTTGTTAGCTTGGCTTGTGGGTTTTCCACATAATATTTTCCCTTTAACCACATTTATAGTTTGAGGAAATTAGAAAAAATTGTTTCAGATTTATATTATCCTTTTGAACTAGCACACTACCATCAAAATGCATAATCATTGGTCATCTCAATAAAATTCCTATTGATTAGTAGGATATCCTTATAAAAATTTGATGCATGGATTTCTTGTGAATTGTCAACTGCAATGTATCCTGCAACTATGGAAGGAATAGTGTTGGTGTTAGGTTTCATTTATTATTGAATTCAATGGTTTCCAAGATGTGTTGAGGAGTTTTCTCCTTGTTTAATGTTAATTGTTCCTGCAAAATCCACTCATAAAATAATGAAATGCTATGTGGAAGGGATGGTTGATAGTGTTCCTTGAGGGAAGGGGGATTGTGAAAGACTTGTTATCATTGTATTGTGTATTTCCAATATGTTTGGATGCAGGGCAAACTAGGAGAATGAAGGATCACTCACTGATTGCATGATAACTCAGTTTTGAAGGGTCACTGGTTGAGGGGATAGTCAAATTTTAGATGATTGTTCCATTAGAGGACCCTATTTCTTTGTAGTAATTTCTATTGAAATTGGATGCATGGATTTCTTGTCAATTATCGACTGCTATGTATCCTGCAACTGCATCCCTAAATCTCCATATACTTCTCTAGGGTTGTTAGCCACTTAGGGATCAAAATATAGAGACTAAATCAAAATCATTCTTTGTCCTATTTCCTTTTAACAAAGTCTCAACTACCAATGATACAATATACATTTTATGCCCTAAGCTATCAAATATATAAATGGCACCTACCTAGAAGCTCACTAGGAGAATGAAGGATCACTCACTGATTGCATGATAACCTAGTTTTGAAGGGTCACTGGTTGAGGGGATAGTCAAGGTCCGAATGATTGGGCCATTGGAGGACCCTAGTTCTTTGTATTAATTTCTATTCAAATTGGATGCATGGATTTATTGTGAATTATCTGTTGGAAATATTCAGGAATTAACCAAGTTACTGAGAGGGGAGGGGTGAATCAGTAACTCCAAATTTTCTTTCAATTACAGATGTATTAACATGTAATTTACTTTAACCTTTTCATACAGAAAGCATGAAACTTAAGAGCATTCACAATAATGACACATAGATTTGGTTACCTAGAAACCTTCCAAAAGAAAGTAAAACTGGGGTGGGGATGAAACCCACAAAGCTTTAATACTGCAGAATAAAGTTGGCCGGTTAAGGCTTACAATTTGATCACTTCTGATGATCTGCCCTATTAGGAGCAATAAGGATTGCTAAATCCACCCTGTTAAAGGATTTACAAAACATACAATGAAGTATGCACTCGGTAAAGAGATTTTACAAAAGACTGTTAAGTCTACCCGGTTAAAGGATTTAGTACTGATTCACCTGTTAGGATGAAATAGTAGATCTCTTGCTTTGCAACTGGATTGCTGATAGAGATTCGCTGATGTACTGATCACCTTCTATGATGAATTTGTCTTTGCTGTTCCTTATACTGCTGAAGCCCTTTGTAATTCTCTTATCTCTGCCTTTCTTCCTTTTTCACATATATGCTTCTTTCATACTTCATGACATTTTTACAACATTGTTTATATACAAGTCTTAAACAATTAATTACAATTACAATTACAAAGTCGGCTTGACAAATAAACATAAGTGCTACTAAGTCGGCCCAAGTATGGTTACACGGTTCCTGCAAACTGACTCGGTGACTTTCTGATACTTGGCGTCCACTGCATTACTCGGCATCGTCATGCACTTGGTAGAAGTGAAGGCACGGTTCATACTGATCACTTGGTAGATTTTGAACTCGGTAAATACTGGTGACTCGGTAGACATGATGTTACTCGGTTTACACTGTCCTGCTTAGTTTGTACTAACTTGCTTGGTTTGCACTGTCTGCTCGGTTTGCATTGTTTGCTCAGTTTGCACTGTCTACTCAGTTTGCACTGTTTGCTCGGTTTGCACTGTCTTCTCGGTTTGCACCCAGAATGCAAATAAGTGTTGTCACTAGTGGCAATTCTGCTTAATGCCAACAATCTCCCCCTTTGGCATTAGTGACAAAAACACTTATTGGCCAAAACTTATATACACGAATCATGCTGAGTTTTATTTTGATTTTTCAAAATTTGTCTTTGTTATAGGGCTTTATACATTGTCTCCCCCTTTCAATGTGCTAACTGTTTCTTATACAAATCTTCTTCTATACATATCTCTCCTTCTATACATATCTCCCCCTTTTTGATGATAATGCCAAAGGTGCATATACAAGTTATTTACAGAGAGAATCCAAAATTTGATAGAAAATCAGAATGTACCTTCATTATTAGTGCCAGGGTTCTGTCCCAACTTTTTTGCAGAATCTTACATGTTTGGATTGCAATTTGGACTTCTGCAGAGAGTTCAATCATGTGATCTGCTATAGAGAACTGATTGTCATGAATCAATATTTTGGAATGTTCAATGTGCTTATTCATTGTATTCATGATGGGAAGGATCATGTGTTGGATGTCTAGCAGTGTGGACTAGATCCTTGTGTCTTCTTTCAGTAGATCAGACTGCATATTTGATAGGTGTGAGATTTTCATGTGATGAGCAGAGCTTGAACTTGGTTCAAGTTGCAGCTTCTGTATGCTAATCTTCATATCCTCATCCATTTTATTCATTTTATCCTTAACATCCTTTGTGAACTCGGCAATATTGCACAATCTGGCCAAAAGAGAGGTAGCATTCGAATAGGTAGATTCAATGTTTGACAAAATTGAAGATAATTCTACTTGGTTAATAGCTATGTGCTGGGAAATGTGCTCAAGCACTTTATTGTTGAATCTCTTCTCGGCTCTTTGAACTAACTTTTCTATCCCAGATGAATCCTCATTGTATTTATTGACTGCTTCTGCTAATTGTAGCAAAACATGTTGGGAGGAGTCTACTTTTATACCTAATGCATCAGACAAAATGTCCTTAGAATCCTTGATGATTTGATATTCCTTTTCTCTCTCCTCTTTAAGCTTCTTTTGTTTTTCTTTCCTTTAGAGGATCTCACCTATATTTTGCATTTGGTCCGCTGATAGATTTGCAAAATCTAATGTAGGAATCTCTATCTCTTCATTTAGGTCTATATCCTCTACTACATTCTTACCCAAAAATTTTATACTCGGTAGAGCCTTAGGCTTATCTGTACTTAATGCCTTGGTAGTAGTGATAGTAGATAAAGTAGGGCTGGCTATAGAGACTGGTATACTTTCTACTGGAGAACTTAAAATATTTACACTTGAAGATTCAAAAATTGGAAAACTTACTGCTGGAAAACTTGATGATGCGGGAGACTGCAACTCGGTAGAAGAAATGGTAGTTGCTTCTGTTGTTGCTAAAGATGATTGGACAAATGTGGAAGTTGTCACAACCATGCTTGAAGGTGTCTCCGGGCTGGATGTAGAAACTTTTACTGGAGAGGTAGGAAGGGATGCAATGACTTCTGCTGCTATCCTCACAGTATCATCTACCTCAGTGTCTTCTTCTTGTTCATCACTGTCATCTTCAATATCTTTTATTATGACTGTTTCAATACTTAGTTGGTGAAGGTGGTATATGTTCTTCCATGTGGCATTTGCAGCCTTCACAACCGATTCAATATTGTTGATCAAAATCAAACAAGTATTGAACTTCAATGTCATCTTACTTTCATTTTCTTTTAATGCCTTCTTTACTTCATCATTTTTCAAGCTCGGCATCAACTGTCTCAGGGTTTGATCAAATATGTCTATCACAGTTTTCTTTACATTGCTCCATCTCATTTTTATTGGATTTAATAGAACTGCTGGACCCTGTGGGGCTATTTCTTCAGGAGAGTATTTCCACTGTCCCATCTTTTCAATAACAGCATCTTCTATTTCCTTCTGTTCTATTTCCGATCTAGTTTCATATTTTAAGGATTTTATGTTACTTACTCCAGATCCTGATCCGTCTCTAAAGAGTTTGAGCTTTTCTTGAAGGTTTAGAGGAGGCCTTTTGAATACTATGTCTTTATCTGCCTTGTCTGCCTTGTCTACCTTGCCTCTTGCATTTCTCCTTGTAAATACAGTAGTAGGAGGCTTAGGTGCCTTAGTGATGAATACCTTTCCTTTCTTCTTTGCAGGTTCTGGTTCCTCTATTTTCTCATCCTTTTCCTCTTCTTCTTCATCTTTTTCTTCTTTGTCCTCGGTTATCATTTGCATTTTGGCTATCCTCTTCTTTCCTTTTGTTTACCACCTGTGGAAGCTTTATGCTTAGTTCAATTCTCACCTTAGCTTCATCATATGTTCCAAAATATGGAGCTTTGGGATTGACAGGCTGATTAAGAAGAGCTTCAATGATATTCTTGGTTTCATCAATATTTACCTCATAAGGAAGAGGTTTTACATATACAGTCCTCGGTTTAACTGCTTGAATATATACATTATCACAATCCACCATAAAACAAATGTCATCTTTGTAATCTTCCACCAACTTCTGTGGAATCCAGAATCTGTCATTCATTTTCTCTTTGAAAGACTCAAAATAATTATCCATGATGCTTTCAAAATTTTCACCCATTTCTGAGATGTATTCATTTATTTCATAGAGGACTGGCACATCTTTTCTCCATACAACTTTTCCTTTAGAAGGGAAGAATTTCTGAACATAGAAGAATAAACAGACCAATAAGGATCCAAACTTACATGGATTGTTTTTGGAAGTTTTAATGCTTTCCATATTTTTGTTAAACTGCTTTAACAATAAGTCTGCTAGGTCAAATGTTAAGTTATTCTTGACCACTTTTTATGCTAGGTCGATAGCTTCACAGGAGACACTATTCTGTCGACTAGAACTGTAAATCTTATGGGCAATAATGTGTGTACCAAACTTTAGTTCAGCATCGGTGATGCTGCTAACTTTCATGCCTCTACCGTCCCACTCGGCTAGGGTTTTCTTCTCTAGTTCCGTCTGACCTAGGGTTTTGGTAGTTTTTTCTTTGTTTAACATGGGAAGACCGGTGATTTGATGAATCAACTTCTTTGTGATCTCTATAGGTTGCTCAAGCCAAATCTTGCCATCATGTACCCGGCTGAGAATGTATCTAACCCATTTATCTCGAAAGTTTCGAGGTAGATGTGCAATGTGAACTAAACCTTTATCTTCCAGATGTTTGTGCTCGGGTTTCAGAATACCATCCACACACAGTTCCTCATGCACAATATGTAGTTCTAGGTTCCCCATTTCATGAATTGAACAGTTGAAATATTGCGGATATCGTTAATAAGTAGTACCTTAGGAGGAATCTGAGATTGAGCTCCGTTCGGATCTAGGGCTGCTGCAATTGCGGGCACGATCTTGAAATCTGGTGCTTTCCATTCTCCTTGGACTAACATATCAGATCCTTTCTTCGCTGAAGTGCTGGATGATGTCATGGTAGCTCACAGAAAATTCCTTTCGCAAAAGTATTGAATCGTTGGGTTGCTCTTGAAATTTTCTGCTCTCAAAGTACTAAAGGTTCGTGGTGAAGAATGAGTTCGATTACTTGCTTTTTGTTTACAACTCTGTCATTAATGCTCTATACAAATTAGGGTATGAATTATGACAGATTGTCACCCACTAAGAATTAATTTCTTGGTAAAGACTTCGCAACTCAGTGAACTCGAGAATTCATATTGCTCCGACCTCGCTCGGTAAAGATGGGTACCGACCTTGCTCAGTAAAGACTGATACCGACCTCCCTGTGATCTTACTGCATCTTGTATGCTGATTTAGATCTTTCTTTTAATTCGGTTCTGGAACTGCTTGAGATTGGTCTATGAGAATACAGTTCCAGTACTTTCTTGGAAATTTAGTTTGAGTCGGTAGAGCCATCCATTCCATTACTTGGACTGGATTGCTCGGTAGCTTTAGGAATCCATTTTTGTCTCACCTGTTTCCTGACCTTAGTTTCTTCATTCTTCTTTCCATCTTCAACTTCACTAGCATTCATGCAGTTTCTGGCTATGTGACCGAGTTTAGTGCATTTGAAGCATCTTACGGTAGTATCTCTTTTCCTTAGATGATGTTTTATGCAATTCATGCCAATGTGTCCATATTCTCCACAGTAATGACATCTACACCAGGTGTTGTAGTCCCATCCAAACATTGCTTTCATAATTTGTTCTGCTGGATTAAATGTCTTGGATCTGCACTCGGATGCCTTGTGACCTTGTTTGTTGCACTTGTGACAATTACCTCTGAATCTAGGTTTTTCCCTGCATTCATTTGCTTTGTGACCAGGTTGATTGCAGCTATAACATTTTCCATTGAATTCTTCTTTTTCATTGTTCCAACATTTATTTGAAGTATGTCCTATTTTACCACAATGATTACAAGTAGGTTTTTGATTTCTTTGAGTACCTTGCTTAGAGGATTTGCCTTCTCCTTTGTATCCAAGTCCTGCTTTTCCTTTTTGCCTATGAAGATTTCACTCATACAGCTGATTCAAGTCTTCTTGACTTTTCAGCATTCCTTCATTGATTTGTTTTTTAGCGTTTAGGTCATCCACCAATCTTAGATTGATTTCCTTTTCAGATCTTAGTTCTTCTCTTGTGCTTTCTATTTCTGATCTTAGATTCAAAATTTCCTCATTTGTATGAGAGATCTGATCAATTAGGTTTTCTAGCTGAAGGGTTTTATTTTGGACTTCAATGTTCCTTCCATCTAATTCATCTTTCAACTTGTTTCTTTGTTCCAAGATCTCACAGAATCTTGTACAGTGTAGCTCTTGTTCTATTTTTAATTTTCTCACTTCTTCCTACAGAGACCCATTCTTTTCTAGGAGTTCTTTGACAGCATTGTTTGCTTCATCTGAGTTATTTGAGGGAAAAAGATCTTCAATCTTTTCTTCAATGTAATTCTAATCATTCATCTGATTTGCAAGTTCCTTCCTTCTTCTTAGGGATTGGGAAAGATGTTCTTTTGCTTCTTTGAGTTTAGCTATGGCCATTTCCAGATCTAGCTTTTCATTTTCAATCACCTTGTTCAGTTTGAATACCTCCATTGTCCTGGATCTTTGCTCAAGCTAGTTAAGCTTTATCTCGAGAACCAATGCCGCTCTGATACCAATTGTTGGAAATATTTAGGAATTAACCGAGTTACTGAGAGGGGAGGGGTGAATCAGTAACTCCAAATTTTCTTTCAATTATAGATGTATTAACATGTAATTTACTTTAACCTTTTCATACAAAAAGCATGAAACTTAAGAGCATTCACAATAATGACACATAGATTTGGTTACCCAGAAACCTTCCAAAAGAAAGTAAAACTGGGGTGGGGATGAAACCCACAAAGCTTTAATACTACAGAATAAAGTTGGCCGGTTAAGGCTTACAATTTGATCACTTCTGATGATCTGCCCTGTTAGGAGCAATAAGGATTGCTAAATCCACCCTGTTAAAGGATTTACAAAACATACAATGAAGTATGCACTCGGTAAAGAGATTTTACAAAAGACTGTTAAGTCTACCCGGTTAAAGGATTTAGTACTGATTCACCTGTTAGGATGAAATAGTAGATCTCTTGCTTTGCAACTGGATTGCTGATAGAGATTCGCTGATGTACTGATCACCTTCTGTGATGAATTTGTCTTTGCTGTTCCTTATACTGCTGAAGCCCTTTGTAATTTTCTTATCTCTGCCTTTCTTCCTTTTTCACATATATGCTTCTTTCATACTTCATGACATTTTTACAACATTGTTTATATACAAGTCTTAAACAATTAATTACAATTACAATTACAAAGTCGGCTTGACAAATAAACATAAGTGCTACTAAGTCGGCCCAAGTATGGTTACACGGTTCCTGCAAACTGACTCGTTGACTTTCTGATACTCGGCGTCCATTGCATTACTCGGCATCGTCATGCACTCGGTAGAAGTGAAGGCACGGTTCATACTGATCACTCGGTAGATTTTGAACTCGGTAAATACTGGTGACTCGGTAGACATGATGTTACTCGGTTTACACTGTCCTGCTCGGTTCATACTAACTTGCTCGGTTTGCACTGTCTGCTCGGTTTGCATTGTTTGCTCGGTTTGCACTGTCTGCTCGGTTTGCACTGTCTGCTCGGTTTGCACTGTCTGCTCAGTTTGCACCCAGAATGCAAATAAGTGTTGTCACTAGTGGCAATTCTGCTTAATGCCAACATTATCAGCTGCTATGTATCTTGCAACTACATCTGTAAATCTACATGTACTTCTCTAGGGTTGTAAGCCACTGAGGGATCAAAATAGAGAAACTAAATAAAAATTGTTCTTTGTCCTATTTCCTTTTAACAAAGTATCAACTATCAATGATACAATACATTTGATGCCCTAAGCTATCAATACATATGGTGCCTAGCTAGAAGCTCACGGGCTGTCCATTTGATAACCACAGTCAACATTTGAAAAAAATGGATTTGCTTGAGCACAAGCACCAATAACATCAAATAATAGATTTAAAGCATCGGCTAGGGCATGACACCAGTAGAATGCGGTCATTTCAGTGACAATAATTTACAATGGTATCATTAAAGGATAAAAGTACAATAGTGTGTCGCAGTAGAGGACATACTTTGCGGGTCCAGCTAGAAGGGGTCCAGCCGGAATGGGTTTGGCCGGAAGGGGTCTGGCCGGAACCACGTGGTGCTCGTTAGATGCTAGATGGCATCTATGTGGCAGGGGGGGTCCAGTCGGACCTCCAAAAGTCTATAAAAGAAAAAAAGGTGGCCTGCGTGGGTCATTTTCATTCAGTAGCTTCCAGCTTGTGAGGAGAGCTACAGGGGTGTTCCGGTTGGAAGAGGTAAGTACATTTTTTATTTTTTAATTTGAATGTGTTTTTTTAAGTTGTTTTTTTATTTAGTATTAAATAGTTGTATTTTAATTAAAAATCATTATTTAATAGTTATTTTTTGTTTATTTAATAAAAAATAGTTGTAATTCAAATAGAAATATTTTAATTTAATAGTTTTTCTTGTTTTTTTAATTTTTGATTTTTTAAATTGTAGAAATAAAATAATACAATATAACTAATAATTTTTAGTTCATTTATGCATGTAACATGTATGTTTTTAAATTTCTAACATGTGACTAATATGACCAATTAAGACAAACATAACATGATTAAGATGACACCTTAAGACCTAATAAGATTAATACCACATAAACAACATAAACAAAAAGTTTAGAAATCAATTAAGATTTAGTAAACTCTAACACTAGAAACTAACATAAACAAAAATTTCATCTAAACCAATTAAGATGTAATACCTAACCAATGAAGACCTAACAAGTGACTAATATTTAATCAATTAAGATCTATTAATTAACTAGAGTTAAAATTTAACATGTGACTAATATGATTAATAACACCTAAATTGATTAATACGACCTAATAAGACTTAATACCTATTTTAATAAAAACTAATAGTCCACCCTTAAGAACTAATAGCACCTATACTTAATATGTATGTTTAAATTTGTAGTTCATGTATGCATGTTTAAATTTGTAACATGTATGTTTCTTAAATTTTTAGTTCATCTATGCATGTAACATGTATGTTTTTTAAATTTCTAACATGTGACTAATATGACCAATTAAGACAGACCTAGCACGATTAATATGACCCCTTAAGACTTAATAGGATTAATACCACATAAACAATATCAACAAAAATTCTAGAAACCAATTAAGACCTATTAAACTGTAACACTAGAAACTAACATAAACAAAAATTCTAGTGTAAACCAATTAAGACCTAATACCTAACCAATTAAGACCTAACTAGTGACTAATATTTAACCAATTAAGACCTATTAATTGACCAATTAAGACTTAACATGTGATTAATAGGACTAATAATACCTAAATTGATTAAAATTACCTAAGAAGACCTAATACCTACTAATAAGACCTAATAGTCCACCCTTAAAAACTAATAGGACCTATACTTCACCAATTACGTCGAATATGACCTCTTAAGACCTTATAGTCCTACCAATTAAGACCTAACATGTGACTAATACTTGACCAATTAAGACCTATTAATTGACCAATTAAGTCTCATTAATACAAGTAACATGTGATGATTAATTTGACCTCTTAAGACTTAATAGGATTAATACCATATAAACAAAAATTCTAGAAACTAATTAAGACCTATTAAATTGTAACACTAAAAACTAACATAAACAAAAATTCTAGTGTAAACCAATTAAGACTGAATACCTAACCAATTAAGACCTAACTAGTGACTAAAATTTAACCAATTAAGACCTATTAATTGACCAATTAAGACTTAACATGTGATTAATAGGACTAATAATACCTAAATTGATTAAAATTACCTAATAAAACCTAATACCTACTAATAAGACCTATTAGTCCACCCTTAAGAACTAATAGGACCTATACTTGACCAATTAGGTCGAATATGACCTATTAAGACTTTATAGTCCTACCAATTAAGACCTAACATGTGACTAATACTTGACCAATTAAGACCTATTAATTGACCAATTAAGTCTCATTAATACAAGTAACATGTGATGATTAATACAACCTCTTAAGACTTAATAGGATTAATACCATATAAACAAAAATTCTAGAAACCAATTAAGACCTATTAAACTGTAACACTAGAAACTAACATAAACAAAAATTTTAGTGTAAACCAATTAAGACCTAATACCTAACCAATTAAGACCTAGCTAGTGACTAATATTTAACCAATTAAGACCTATTAATTGACCAATTAAGACTTAAAACATGTGATTAATATGACAAATAATACCTAAATTGATTAAAATTACCTAATAAGACATAATACCTACTAATAAGACCTAATAGTCCACCCTTAAGAACTAATAGGACCTATACTTGACTAATTAGGTCAAATATGACCTATTACGACCTTATAGTCCTACCAATTAAGACCTAACATGTGACTAATACTTGACCAATTAAGACAAGATTAATTGACCAATTAAGTCTCATTAAAATACAAGTAGCATGCGACGATTAATACAATCCCTTAAAACTTAATATGATTAATATGTTTATTAAATTTCTATGTACATGTATATATAGATTTCATTTTTAATGTATGTATGTTTAAATTTGTAACATCTATGCACGTAACACATATGTTTCTTAAATTCAAGTATGTACATGTGCAGAGATCTATATATATTTTCTTATTTATCTATTACACATGGCATCTAGTAGAGGTTCAGCTGATTCAGGAGAGCCTAGTGTTTAGGGTGGGGGATCTCATAGTTGTAGTGGTACTAGTACTCACTCCTCTCATAGATCAACTGATATAGCATAGGATAGAGAGAAGCTATTTGCAGACACTATTGAGAGATTGACACGAGCATTACTTGTTCTTGATCAGACAGTAGCTTCACCCACTAGCATTCCCAATAGGGGAAGGGTGAACATTATTAGAGATGATTTGGTGCATATGATTGACACAGTTCAATCATACAACCCGTATCAGGACATGAGTATTGATAGATTCTATGCTTCTTTGTCTCGCAGTGTTACTGGCATTGTGAAGTTCAGTGAGATCGATACAACTATTTCCACTCCTATGGTGAAGGAGATGTTTCCCCATTATCGAGACCTGAAGAAGGTCAGAGGGTACATGCCTACGAGATGTGACAATGACTTGGTAGGACTGTTTATATATCCTTGCTAGTTGGCTACTCACCATATGTGGCCCCAGAAGGATGAGTTGCCATTATATTTCTACAAACAATTATTTGCAGAATTTCATTTTTACCTTGATGTTGATTATACAGATTTTGTTGCTTATGTTGGGCAAGGGAAAGGGAGATTATCTGATAGGTTCAGAGTACCTGATGCCCCTATGCCCACTAATAAGTAGGCAAGGGTGGGTCCAAACCTTTTGGTGATACCAAAAGGTTTGGAAGTGGCAGGAGCCAGTGTTCCAGATGACACGGTGAGGATGGATGATTTTTCTAGTATAGCGAATATTGCCACATAGGTTCACAAGATATCCTCTAATCATGTGGGGAGATATATGTTATGGTCTTATTCCAGCATTCCTTCACTTGCACAGGATGCATCTTCTAGTGCACCTGATTTATATGATATAGTCGACATACCATCTCCCCTGGAGGTGGTAGCTATATCAGATATAGACCGTTTATGATCCATGAGTGCATTGTTATCTAGTGATCTTCTTTCTACTTATCAGACCATACAGATGCTCAGTGGGATTTCACTCAGGGAGGTTCCATCATTTGTGAGGTCCTATATCATTTCTCAGCAGACTACACCACTGACAGGTCCATAGCAGATGACTACACCACCATTGATAGCTCATCCATAGTAGACTGCACCACCGACAGCTCCGTAGCAGACTGCACCACCAATAACTCCTTCGTAGTAGACTGCACCATCGACGGCTCCTTTGTATTAGATTGCACCACCGATAGCTCCTCCACAGTAGACTGCACTGCCGATAGGTCCTCAGGTGACTACACCACCATCGAAAGCTCCTCCATAGATGACACCACATACAACTGATCATCAGACCACGCAGGCCACTTCATCACATCCAGGTCGTCAACTTTTTACTACATTGCTTATAGATGACTAGATTGATCTTGTGGTTATATCATTAGACTCGTCCGGTTTGAGCACTTTCAGGAGAGCATTAGAGACCACTTTGGTATATTTATAATTTAATTTAATTTTTATTTATTTAAAAAACTTACACATATTTGATATTGGATTAATATATGTTATAGATATATGTACTCTAGGAGGTTATGTACGATGCTGCACCATATGGAGATTTAGAGACTCCACACGATCCTATTCATCGTGATACATAGGTACATTGAGATGTTTGTTCACAAAATTAATTTTTCTATGATAATATGTATTTAAAATTTATTATACATGTATGAATGTGTGACATATTTTGTTTATTGTACACAGGCATTAGGAGGAGGTGCATCGGCATCAGGTCATGGATCAGGACATGGCCCTACTTGAGCAACCATGTTATTTTAGATATTTCATGTGACATTTCATATATACATGCTATAACATTTCATAGATATTTCATTTTATACATGTAGACATTTTATACATGTAGTCATTTTATACATGTAGACATTTTAGACATTTTATACATGTAGATATTTTAGTCATTTCATATATGTACATGGTATACGGTTACATGTATTATTTCTTATTTTATACATTACATGGTATATGGTTTTGTGTTATTTCATATTTTATACATCACATTACATATTTCAAACGTTACATGCTAGATATTTTATACATGTTACATGTTATATGTTCGTGTGTTATTTCATCTTTTAGACTTAGTTTTATACATGTGTTATGTATACATTATGCTAAGGTGATGTAATTAATCAAAGCATACATTTAATTAAGTAATTTAACTAACATAATTAAGTAAATTAACTAATATAATTAATTAATTTAACTAACATAAATAAGTAATCTAACTAACATAATTAAGTATAATTAAGTAGCTAACATAATTAAGTGAATTTGTAACTAAAATAAGTAGGTAACTAACATCATTAATCAAAGCATATATTTAATTAACTAACTAATTAATCAGTTTTCATGCAATTAATTAACTAACATACATACATAAAAACATACAATATATATATATATATATATATATATATATATATATATATATATATATATATATATATATATATATATATATATATATATATATATATATATATATATATATATATATATATATATATATATATGTGTGTGTGTGTGTGTGTGTGTGTGTGTGTGTGTGTGTGTGTGTGTGTGTGTGTGTGTGTACATTATGTTAAGGTGATGTAATTAATCAAAGCATACATCTAATTAAGTAATCTAACTAACATAATTAAGTAAATTAACTAATATAATTAAGTAATTTAACTAACATAAATAAGTAATCTAACTAACATAATTAAGTATAATTAAGTAGCTAACATAATTAAGTGAATTTGTAACTAAAATAAGTAGGTAACTAACATAATTAAGTAACCAACATCATTAATAAAAGAATATATTTAATTAACTAACTAATTAATCATTTTTCATGTAATTAATTAACTAACATACATACATAAAAACATACAATATATATGTGTGTGTGTGTGTGTGTGTGTGTGTGTGTTATGTATACATTATGTTAAGGTGATGTAATTAATCAAAGCATACATTTAATTAAGTAATCTAACTAACATAATTAAGTAAATTAACTAATATAATTAAGTAACTAACATCATTAATCAAAGCATACATTTAATTAACTAACTAATTAATCAAAGCATACAATTAATTAACTAACATACATACATAAAAACATACAATATATATATGAGTTCAAACATGAAAATTCAAACTATAGAGTTCAAATATATGAAAGTAAAAGAGCTACAAAAAAAAGTTTATTCTGAAGTTTATAGAGTTCTAAAGCTCATCATACATATAGTTTGGATCCTCTCTATCTTTTATTATCTCCAAAAGTTTTTCATGTTCTTCAATAGACAACCTCCACTTCTGATTGACATTTTTTCTTTTTGGCAATGTCTCGAATTGCAACTTCATTGCTATAACCAAGTGACTATAATGTAGGACTTTTTTGCCAGACTGGTATTCAATAAATTGAACACCATTTCTGTCGACCTTTATTTGCTAATAATAGGTTCCTTCAATAACAACTGAACCAATTGTATATTTCTGTCCATCACCATCTACAGTTTGTTCTGTCAACTTGTATTTTGCTTTTGTGCATCTTAGTAGATAATAATCTACATTTTCTATATTGTCAAGATCTGCAACTACAAAAAAAATATCACCTAGATACAAATAGATTTTATTAAAATTAAACATCACTTATACGATAAATTAAAATAAAATAAAATAACATGTATGTGCACATACCTGTAACAACTAAATCAGAAACATGCTCATAATCAGCTGAATATATAGGATCATGAATGTTTATGTCAATGTCATCATCTTCATAAGGAGGCATTCTGATTAACTCCTTCATATCCCATCGTGAAACATATCCATTTGCAATATTCTCACATTGACAATTGTAAGGATTAGATCGGTCTATATCTATTACAAATATGAAATGACAGTTGCACATGTTTAGATCAACAATTATTAAAAGATAAAGATAAAGATAAACATGAAATCAAAATTTAATTTAAAATTTTACAACAAAATATAAATTATCTTTCACTTCCCAAAAATAACGTTTGTTGTATATGGTGTCCTGAGGAGTAAAATGACTTTCACACCATGTTGGGTATCCTAAAATTTTTTTGAGGTTTGTGTCCAATTCCTGGTTTAAGTCTCCATACGAGTGTTATTCCTGGACTAGGGTTTGTAAAGTGTCGTGAAAATGGTTTTGACATGTTCAGGAAAACCCTTACCCTAGGTTTTGTCTTTCAAAATGTTTCCAATTCGTTTCCAAAATTCATGTGGCCCTCTTGTTTCTTTTTCTTAGTTACCTTTAAATCACTTAAGTTGCTATTTGTGCATGTGCTTATTTTCCCCAAGTGTTCGCTGAATTAGGAAGTGTCTTATCAAGTTTCAAAACAATCTGGCGATTCAGCGAATGAGTCATGTTCATGTTCACTATTAATATCAGTCGCCAGTTCTCTAGATCTTCCCGCGGTTATCCCAAACATCCAGCGAATTGGCGAATGCATTAAAGCCAACCTTTTTGATTACTTTGTTCGCTAAGTCTCCAAGTGCTGTGGTGGTTTCATGTTCCTTTCCGAGAACTAGCGAATGGCGGTTATCTCCAGTTCTTGCAATATTTGGCGGTCTTGTGAAACAATCTAGCGATTCAGCAAACACTTTGTTCGCTTGTTCTCAGAATCTGGCGGTCAAGGGTCGTTTCATCTAGAGAATTAGCGAATACCGTGGATTGCTTTCATGATCAACGGCCCTGTTTTAATCTCAAAATATTTGTGGGTCCTGCATATTTGATCTGGCGAATGAGCGACTGAATACTTATATTACTATCCTCTAAATTTGGCGGTTCTGATGGTTTGCCCAAAAGATTTCAGTGGAGATAAGTTTTCTCACATTCGCTTATTCTCAGAATAAGTTGGTGACATGCTAAACCATTTAGTGATTCAGCGAAGCCTTTGGTCGCCAGTTCTCTAAATAAAAGGATAAAGGTTAAAACAATCTGGCGAATAAGCGAATCAATGGATGATAAGTTTTAAGGTTTCAGTCGCTTATTCTCAGAATGAAATTTTCAGTGATATGAAGTATTTGGAGAACTAGTGAATGCTCTTTGTTCGCTGATTCTCGGAATTAAATGGTTAAGGGTTTTGTTATTTAGAGAACTAGCGATAGCCATCGATTGATGAAGATCAACGGTCAATCTGGAATCCTGGTATAAAGTGATGATTAAGGAAAGATTCAGCGAATCAGAGATTGAAGGGGTTCGCCAGTTCTCCAGACAATCAAGCGGTTAAGTATATCTTTTAGCGAATGCGCGAACCCTTTGTTCGCTAGATCTCCAAGAAAATTGACCGTCAGTCACAATATTAAGAGAATGGGAGATGGCTTTGTTCATTGGTTCACCAAATGGTAATTACAGTTAACTGTTTAAGCGGAAGCCCTTTGTTCGCTGATTCGCGAAATGCATGGATGGTTAAAGATAGGATTCCGAGAACCAGCGAAGCCGGTGGTCGCTAGTTCTCCAGATTTGAACCAGGGTTAAACAGGGATTCAGTGAACCAGCAAAGCCAGTGGTCACCAGTTCTCTGGTTGCCAGCTAGGGTTAGCATTATATTCAGCGACCAAGAGAAGCCAATAGTCGCTGGTTCGCTAAATGGGCTCAGATGGAAAAAGGTCATAAAGGGAAAAGAAAAAGGACCGTTGCCACATAGATAAAGTACTCTGTCAATTTGGACATGAAACCAGTAAGCCATCAAATCAGCTTCAACAAGAAAGATTGCATGACGCAAACAGTTTTAAAGTATAGAATCATGATCATTCCCTCTTCACCTTGTTTTCAAGTAGTTTAATCTATCTGTCAACATCCGGACATGGCGAGCTCAAAATTTGAAATCTGAAGGTACATGAAATTGAATATGGGATCAATTAAGGAGATTTGCATTAACTATGGTAGTTGCACACCTTGGATTCATATCGATAAATAAGTTGAAGCTCATTGTTTATTTGTTCAGTCTCAGTTGTCAAGAGTTTCTATTTGTCCAGAGAATTTTTGAGCATAAAGCATTTGAGATACAGAGAATTGAAGGTGTTTCTGTAGCAAGGATGAGTCAACCTGAGAAGAGTGCAGCGTCTTCCAGTAGTGAGGCCAAGTCCAAAATTGGTGAGGATAGGAATAAGCCAAATTTTTTAGATGAATTCATGAAACTGTTGCCGGGCTCCAGTCAGAACAAGAGGGCTGCTGATGACGTGTTTGAAGATCTTTTGGAACGGTGTAGAGACCCAATCACTCTGGAATTCTCAGGTTACACTATTTTCAACTTCTTTTACAGCAATAAAAATAAGCATGTTCCTGTCTGTAATGGTTGGGTGTTAGGATTAGGAAAAATGGTTGTCCCTGATGTTTTCTGAGATATTGATTTAATTGTTGCCCTAGCCAGAAGTTATGACCCTATTTCAAGGACAATTAGAAAAGAAGACCAATCACCCTTAGTCACTCTTGATAGGGGATCTTTTATGAAAGCTTTTGGTCTATACACGTCCTTTTCAACTGAGATTGATTTGAACAAAGAAAAGGCAAGATATAGAAGTAATATAGGGTCAGTAAAAGACCAGTTGGTTAAACATATGCCAAAATAGGATAAATACATAGCCCCCCTTCCTGCTAACATGAATGCCCCATACCAGTTCAAGTCCCTCCATCATTATATGAGATATACCTGCTATGCATTATGCAGAGTTTTGGGAATGGATGGGAATGCAGAATTTTTACCAGCTGACCTGCTGATGATCATCTTGGATATTCAAAATCCTTTGGTAAATACTGACTATGATTACATTCAGTATGTGATTGATAAGATGCATCAAGGGCTGATGTCTGTCAAAGAAAGTAAAAGTCCTATTGAGTCCATGCATTATTCTCTATTAATGCCTTTGATTCTATTTTTCAACATCAACAGTTTTGATGTAAATATGTTAAAACCAAGGTTCACTTTCAAGGATCAGCACAATCCAGTGCAGTTGTGGGTGAGGATATGGAATTCCACCTCCAATGAATCATATTTTTGTGTTTTTCAGAATTCCACCTGCTGAAGACTTGGAAAAGGTGAAATTGGATGCATCCCTGGACACCATAGGCAAAATAGTGCAGTACAGGCAAGACAAAATAAAGGAAAAGATGGATGCAGTTCATAAATCGGTCAGCCTATTACATCAGACCAATCAAAAGGTGAATGACTATTTAGCCACCTTGGAGCCACTCTATAGTATTTGGTCTGGGAGGAATTTGTTGTTTGATAAGCTTGACAGTTTGCAAGAACACAGGCCTGATATCCCAAAAGTAGTGACTGATGTATTTGAAAGGATTGGCTTAATAAGTGCAGCGTCAAAGTTTTTCAAAGGAAAGTCAAACCAAATAAAGGCTAGGTTAGCCATGTTTGATAAAGATTATAGCAAGTATTTGCCCCCGGTATATGATGACAATGGAAATGTGGTTAAGCTGGAAGATTGGAAGGTGTCAATGGGTCAGTTGGTAATCAATCAAGACGCCTTCCTAAAAGATAATAAGGCTTTGGATGTGGAAAGAACTAACAATATAATTGATAATTTATTCAAAGTTGAAAATGACTGTATTAAGTTTGTAGCAGAAGTTAAAAATGTGACCGATTCTACATGGGAACAGCAAGTCAACTTATTACAGGAGCTGCAGAGTTACGACTGGCCATCTGATGATGATGTGGCAGCTTGGGAAAAGTTAATCACAAAGAAGAAGAAGAAACCGGTTATCCAGCTGAAAGAGGAGGAAGAAGAATAGATTGCACTTGGCACCTGATCCAGAATTTGAGGGAGAGCGTGTTCAAACAGAGAATGATGTAAATTAGCTTGTAATGGCAGTCATCATTCATATGACAAACTTGGTAACTGCTCTGAAAATATCTACAAACAAAGGTGCCAGCTGCGGAAGTTGTTCAGAATTGAAAAAAATACGCCTTGCTGTCTTTATTAAATATCTTTCTGTTTGTATTTTCTTTTGTTTTCTAGTGCAAATTTCTATCAGCCATCCAAAGCTTGTTGCATCCTTTCGAGGATTCCAGGATGGTTGATTAGTATAAATAGTCAGTTTCTATTGAAGATAGAGGTTGGAAAATATTTTTGTAAAGGAGAGATCCAGAATATAGAACATTATTTTCTTGAAATCAAGGAAGACTGTATCAATGCATTTGATCAATTAATACAAATACACTAGAGTTTTGTTACTATCATTTGATTGTCTTTGCATGTGGATGTTTTAGTTTCTTTATGTATTTAGATTGTAAGATAGTTTAAATACATCTTTCACAAGGTGAATGTAGGGGTTGAGCTTAAGTTTCTTTCAAGGAAAGAGTAAAATCTTAGGGGAGGTCTCTGGGAATTGAATATCTATATGTGGATTTGATGACAGGTGTAGGAATGGAAACAATGATATGTTAGGCATGTTATTTGAGTTTCATTGTATTCGTTTTAATAGATATATGTGAAGGTAGAGTTCAACTCTGATGCCCAGCGGATAAGGGGCTGGTTTTAGATCCGTTTACATTGGTTTACCATCCAAGATATAATTGATTAAAATTTTACTTTATATGCATAATTTCCAGACTTGAGATATTTTATGACAAGTTCATAAATATGTATTTCAATGCTTTGAAGAAGCAATAAATGAGGTTAACCCTTCCCTGAGTTTAACTCTAAAAGGAAGAAGGATGAGTATCCTTAAGCCATTGTGTCGTGTTGCTATTTTTATAATCTATATCATGATGTTGTGTATCAGGATAATTTGGGCTATACTCAAAGTTTTAGCAACTTATTGAGTTGGATTTTGAAGGCAGTAACAAAGCAGTGAAGGAGCAAGTTCAATTCAGAGCTCAGTTGAACATTGAATTGATAGAGGTACACCCGCCTGAGTATATATTACTCAAAGTGAAGAAGGTCTTAACCTTAATACCTTAGTAGTTTGTAACCTGCTAGGTTATAGCCATTGGGATTATTTGAGTAATTGATTAATCTGCAGGTTCAAACACTAACAAAATTGGCGACTCTACTAGGGATTATTTTGATAGCTTGCAATAGGTTAGTGCAAATCTTATCTATTGTATGTTTGTAGACCAGTAAAAATAACTTTTGATTCCCACTTGAGTAGTGGGTGGCGACTCTAAAGAAATCTGTGTTACCAGTTGCTATTAGTTGCAAAATTTTGTAAAATCATTGTCATTTACCATGAGTCGACCAAGGAACACTAGGTCGTATTATAAGGATCATCCAGAAGATAATATAGGTAATGAACTCCACACACCAAGCAGAAAGCAATGGTCTAGGAGAGGCCAAAATAATGCTAGTTCCCAGGCTCCTTCTCGAGAAAGATTTCATGTTCCACTTCCTCATGAAACTTCTTCATCTTCTGACGATCCTGAGCATGTCAAAAGGGTCACAGCAGAGGTCTATATGCAAAAAGAAGTAGTCACAGAAGTAGGTTTTTTCCCTGCTAGAGAAACCCTTGAACAACCTGATGAAACCTCTACTGCTGAAACAACTTCATATGATTCTGAGAAGTTAAGAGAGGAAGTGATTGCTTTGAGATAAAAGGAACATGAACAATTAGCAAAAATTGCTAATAGAATGAAGGTAAGGGAACAACAGCTTCGTGAATTGCTTCTGGAAAGGGAAGAACTCCTCAAGAGAACTAGGAGAAATGAGACCCATGTTATTGATCTAAACCAGGATGTACAAGGTTTGGATAAAGACTTGTTTGGTGATATGCAAGATTTGAGAAAGCAAGCTCAGGATACCAGGCCCCAACAAAGTGAATTTGAGGGAACAGGCCATGTTTTAAGACAATTGAATCCCTCTGAAATCAAAAAAAACAAGGAGATTAAAATTGCCCCCAAGGAAATCCCTGATAAGGGAAAACAAAAGGTGGTGGGTGTTGTCATAAATGAACCAAGGAAGGTTGTGCCCATTCCTGATGTGCCTACTCAAGCTAGTACAGATTTAGACAGAGCTAGGAAAGCAAAGGAGGATTTGGCTATGCAACTTGAGAAACTTGAGTTAGAGGCTGTTGCAGATGAAATGAAGAGAAAGATTGCCTTTCTACATGCTAACATGAATACATCTGCTAGTAGTTCTATCCCTATTACCATAGGAACAACTTCATCCAGTCAGCCTAACATTTCAATTCCAAATACTCAAGCCTTTCACTCTGGACAATATCCATCTGGACAATTTCCTAGTCAAGTTCCCTTGGTTTCTCAGGGTACAGTGGGAACTATACCCTGTCAAAATGTTGCAATTGCCCCTTTGAATCAGCCAACTATCCAAAGATGACCAGTTCATTTGGATAGATATAGGCCTTTGTTTTTTGATGGTATTCCTGGCCAACCTAATGCTATTCCTAATGAAATCAGGAAGAAGATCCCATTATTCACTGGGAATAATGTTATTACTTGTGAAGAGCATTTGAAGTTTTTCACAGATAAAGTTAATGACTATGAGATTGAACATGAAGATGTCATTATGAAACTTTTTGTTCAATCATTGATTGAAGATGCTAGGGATTGGTACAGAGGGTTACCTGAGAACAGTATTGCTTCATGGGATGAATTTGTCAGGAGTTTTAAAGAGCAGTATGCTGAACATGTGAATTCTAGTTACATGCTCAATGAATTCAATAATATCAAAAAAAATTATAATGAGAGCATGTCAGAATTCAATAGCCGGTTTCAAAAGGCTATGTACAAATTGTTCCAGGTATTGAGGTTGGATGATGCAGTTTGCATGACCACTTATTTCAATTCCATGGATGGTAAAATGTCTTATCTCCTAAGAGATAAAAATCCCCGCACCCTTAGGGATGCATTTAAATTGGCCATAAATATTGAGAGTAACCGAAAGGCATCTGGCCAAATGTACAAGAGGGATGAGGGTAAATTGTGGAAAGAGACCAGACCACAACATGCAAGGCCTTTTAAAGAGGAGGATAGGATGGATAAGGGACCGGGTGCTAACAAGGAGTTCCCAACAAGATTTGATAAAGGTGGTAGAAACTTTCAAGATGCAAGACCCCCTTATCAAAGGCAGGACAAGGCCCCTAATTTGAGAGATATGCCTTACAAAACTAATTGGAAGGATGGGAGACCTGTTCTCGACAGCAATGAAGTACAAAAAGGGAGAGATACCCCAGATCCCTTAAAGAAAAATACAACACATAATGTAGAAAACACTCCCTGGTGTGTTGCTTGTAATATGCCTCATTCACCTTTCCAGTGTGCTGTGGCCCAAGCCTTAGGAGAAGAGGCTGATAACTCATGTGCAGGAGATTATGAAGAATCTGAAAAGCCTGCCATTAACATGTTTACTACAGATCCAATAGAGGATTTTGTGTCCTCAGATGATGAAGCAAGCTGTCCAGATGTTGATCATAAGAGAAAGATTTTCTTTGATTATGAGCAACAAATATTTACTCAATCTGATCCTGAAGAATTTGATAATAATGATTATAAAACTCATATGGTGGGATCTAGATCAGATGAGAAGCAATGGAGGAAGCCCAGTGAAGAGGAAATCAAAAACTTAATTGTGGCTACCATAACACAAGCAAGATCCTCATACAATTTGAGGAACAGAAAGGTGGATAATGAACAGGGAATTCCTAGATCAGTATTCATCAAAGGTAGTCCTCAGGATAAGGGTTTCCCAAAACCCAATGTTATAGATGGCAAGGATCAAGAACTTGTGGATGAAAAGAAGAAAGGGGAAGAAGTTAGTGTTGACAAGATGAAAAAGAAAACTGGTAGGACAAAGGATCAATCTGATTCTCCTGCTGATTCCCCTGCATTTGATATGAGACATGCGTTGTCTCAGATGAAAGTGTCCATCCCTCTGCTTGAAATGTTGAGAATAGAAGAGCACAAGACAGCAGCCTTGGCTCTTATAAATGAGCAGAGATTTGCGCCTACCAAACAAGAGGAAGGGAGTTCTATAAAAAAGTCTATTCCCATCTCAAATGTATGTGTTGGGACAATTGTAACATAAGAACCTTCTTCCATCAATCCATTTTATGTCACTCTAATTGTGAATGATTTATTGTTAAAAAATTGTATGATAGACTCTGGTGCTGCCACAACTGTGATGCCATATCATGTAATGAAAGAATTAGGATGGCAAGTTGACACTTCTAATGGCAGGTGTTATGCAATGGACAATAGGGCAGTGCTTGTTGTGGGGACTTTGATTGGAATTGAGGTAAAAATTGCTGCATTCCCAGAGGCTACATACAAAATGGATGTAGTTGTTGTGGATACAGAGCCTCACTATGGCATGTTATTGTCAAGACAATGGGCTGCAGCAGTGGGTGGAAAGTTGGAACTAGACTTATCTTATGCCACAATTCCAGTGAATGGGACTGAGGTAAAGTTGTACAGGGAGCCCCGTTCCTCAGTTATGGTGGAAATGGTTGCTCTGGAAGCCCTTAATTGTTTTGTAGATATTGATATGAACAATTTTGTGATTGAAGAAGTGATACCTCAGTTGAAAAACATAGACCCAATTGTGGATGAGTTGATGATGCAACAAGATAGCTTGTGGCAAATGTTTTTTGATGGTGGATGCTCCAAAGAAGGATCAGGAGCTGGTGTTGTTTTCATTTCCCCATCAGGTAATACTTTCAAGTATTCCTTTTTGTTGACTTTCAGTTGTACAAATAATACTGCTGAATATGAGGCCCTGATCTTGGGATTAGATGTAGCCATAAAGCATGGTATTAAATGTTTAAAAGTCCACGGTGATTCCCAATTGATTATAGCCCAAGTAAGATCCCAATATGCTTCCAAGGATGAGAAACTCAAGTTGTATAAGCATGCTGTCTGGGATAGATTAGAATTTTTTGAAGCTTTTAATTTGCTCTGGGTAGAGAGGTCAAATAACATCATGGCAGATTTTCTTGCTAATGTTGCTTTGAAAAACAATGATATCACCCTCTCTGGTGTTTCCATGTTGGAAACTAAAACTAGGCCTGCAGTTCCTGACAATGTGTACAATTGGCAAGTTTTTGAGGATGATCTTGATATCCTTAGATTCCTTCAAGGCCTGGATCAATATGATGTTCAACAAATAGATTTCAATGAGGTACAAGAATGTATTGAAGGAAAAGAATGCATCATGGGAAATGAAATAGTTCAGTTGCCTTCTAATCATATACCCAAAGGACTACTAGAACTGGAGGGAATGTTTAAAATAAATGATGGTTTTCTATCCCAAAAGTCTAATACAAAATTGGGAGACTTAGAGGAGATAAACCTAGGATCAGAAAATTCCCCACAAATGGTATACATTGGAAAGAAACTGAGTAGGGAGATCAGAGGCAATTTGATTAGACTTTTGAAAAAGTACAAACATGTGTTTGCTTGGTCATATGATGACCTCAAGGCTTATAGGACTGATTTATTCCAGCATGAAGTTCCTCTAAAGGAGGAAACCACACCTTTTAGACAAAAGCAGAGGCCCATTAATCCTTTACTGGCCACCAAAATGCAAGTTGAGTTGACAAAACTGAGAGATGCTGGTATTATTGAACCAATTAGGCACTCAACTTGGGTTTCAAACCTTGTACCAGTGAGGAAGAAGAATGGTGACATCCGACTTTGTGTTGATTTTAGGAACCTAAATGTGGCATCACTCAAGGATAATTATGGATTGCCTAATATGGAGGCCATGCTGCATAGGGTGACTGGATGTGAACTCCTATCAATGATGGATGGTTTCTCAGGGTATAACCAAGTGCTAGTCAAAGAATCAGAGCAATTCAAGACAGCCTTTACAACTCCTTGGGGAACTTATGTATATGTTCGCATGCCTTTTGGTCTAAAAAATGCTGGGGCAACTTTTCAGAGAGCCATGGATGTTGCTTTCAAAGAAATGATCAATGTCTTAATGGTAGTATATCAAGATGATCTCACTGCTTTTTCCAAAAGGGCTGATGATCATTGTTCCCATTTAGAAAAGATTTTTATCAAAGCCTTAGAGTTTGGTGTGTCCTTGAATCCCAAGAAATGTCAATTTGCAGTGACAGAAGGAAAGTTACTGGGACACATAGTATCAAAAGAAGGAGTTAGGATTGATCCTAAAAGAGTGGAGGCCATCAAAAAGGTCCCTCCACCAAAGAATATAAAGGGTGTGCAGTCATTTTTGGGGAAAATAAATTTTGTGAGAAGATTCATTGCTAACTTTGCAGAGTTGGTCAAGCCAATAGTTAAGTTCCTTAAAAAGGGAATGAAATTTGAATGGAACTTGGAAGCTCAGCAAGCTTTTGAAAAAATTAAACAAACAATTCAAGAAGCTCCTGTTTTGGTATCACCTGACTATTTAAAACCTTTTTCTCTGTTTTCTTTTGCATCTTTCCATACTATTGCAGCTGTCCTTCTGCAGAAAGATCAAGAAGGATATGAACATCCTATAGCTTTTTTCAGCAAGTCTTTGCAATCTGCTGAATTAAATTATGAAATAATGGAAAAGCAAGCTTATGCACTTGTGAAAGTAGTCAAGGCTTTCAGACCGTATTTGGTTTGTGCAAAGGTTAATGCTTATGTACCCCATGCTGCAGTAAAGGATATCTTGATACAGAGTGAAGTTACATGGAAGAGATGTAAATGGATAAACAGGATTCAAGAGTTTGACCTTGAGATTCATATTACCAAATTGGTGAGAGGATTAGGAATTGCCAAGTTAATGACTGAGGAAAACATGGACCTTGTCCAGATAAATAATGTTGCTACTAATGTTGATACAGTTACTAGTATTGAGATGCAACCCTGGTACAAGGATGTTGTTTATTTTATTAAAAATGCTAAATGTCCACCTGAATTGAATGATAATCAGAGAAGAAGCTTGAGATTGCAGGCTCAAAGATATGTCCTCATTCAGGGTGATTTGTATTGGAAAGACAATGATGGCATTTTACTCTTTTGTTTGGATGAACATCAATCAGAGAAGGTGCTGAAAGAAATGCATTCTGGAATGTGTGGAGGGCATTATTCTGCTCGGTCAACAGCTCATAAAATTTTGAGGGCAGGATATTATTGGCCTGTATTGTTCAAAGACACTCACTCTTATGTTAGAAAGTGTGAACCCTGTCAAAGGTTTTCAAAGAAACTAAAATTTTCAGGAGCATTGTTATTAAATCCAGTTGTTGCAGAAGCCCCTTTTGCAATGTGGGGTATGGATTTTATTGGAGAGTTCTCTAAAAAGTCCAGTGGAAGACATAGTCACATTTTGGTGGCTACTGATTACTTCACCAAGTGGATAGAAGCTATTCCCACTAGAGGAGAAACAAGTGCTGTGGTAATTGATTTCCTGATGAACAACATAATCACAAGATTTGGTGTGCCAATTAAATTGGTTGTAGACAATGCAATGAGTTTTAGGTCTCAAGAAATTACTAATTTTTGTGATGAAATGGGAGTTATCTTGTCTTATTCAAGCCCATATCACCCATAGGCCAATGGACAAGCTGAGTTTAGCAATAAGAGCATTTTGCAAATCTTGAAGAAGACCTTGGAAAAGAACAGAAGAGGTTGGCATGAGAAGTTAAAGTTAGCACTATGGGCTGATAGAATTTCTGAGAAAAAAGCCACAGGGAAGTCCCCCTTTGAAATGGTATATGGTGCAAAGACAAGATTGCCAATTAATAATTTCCTTCCCATCTACAAGTTTATGCAAGAGGAAGATATTGAAATCAGTAACCCACTGCAAGATAGGATGGTTCAGCTGATTGAGTTGGATGAGATAAGAAGGGAAGGGCAGAAAAATAACATCAAACTGTAGCAAAAAATGAAATATCTTTTTGATAAAAAGGGCTACTGTGAGAAAATTTCAGCCTGGTGACATGGTTCTTCAGTGGAATGCTAGATATGAAGACAAAGGGAAGCATAAAAAATTTGAGTCCTTATGGATGGGTCCATTCATTGTTTGTCAGGTTCATGGCAAAGATTCTTATTTTTTGCAAAGTATGGATGGTAAAGAGCAAGAATTTCCAGTGCATGGACAATTCTTGAAATTTTTCTTCAGTTGAAAATTTTTTTTCCATGCACAGTAGGCTTGTATTATATGTATAGGTGTGTTTGCTTCTTGTTTTAGGTTCAGGTTTTGTGGTCTGCCTCCCAGAGATTCATGGTTTCTTGCTTTGATCTTACAATCAAGCATCCTCAGATAGAGCCACTGTTGGGTATCCTAAATTTTTTTTGAGGTTTGGGTCCAATTCCTAGTTTAAGTCTCCATATGAGTGTTATTCCTGGACTAGGGTTTGTAAAGTGTCGTGAAAATGGTTTTGACATGTTTAGGAAAACCCTTACCCTAGGTTTTGTCTTTCAAAATGTTTCCAATTCGTTTCCAAAATTCATGTGGCCCTCTTGTTTCTTTTTCTTAGTTACCTTTAAATCACTTAAGTTGCTATTTGTGCATGTGCTTATTTTCCCCAAGTGTTCGCTGAATCAGGAAGTGTCTTATCAAGTTTCAAAACAATCTGGCGATTCAGCGAATGAGTCATGTTCATGTTCACTATTAATATCAGTCGCCAGTTCTCTAGATCTTCCCGCGGTTATCCCAAACATCCAGCGAATTGGAAAATGCATTAAAGCCAAGCTTTTTGATTACTTTGTTCACTAAGTCTGCTAGTGCTGCGGCGGTTTCATGTTCCTTTCGGAGAACTAGCGAATGGCGGTTATCTCCAGTTCTCGCAATATTTGGCGGTCTTGTGAAACAATCTAGCGATTCAGCGAACACTTTGTTCGCTTGTTCTCAGAATCTGGCGGTCAAGGGTCATTTCATCTAGAGAATTAGCGAATACCGTGGATTGCTTTCATGATCAACGGCCCTGTTTTAATCTCAAAATATTTGTGGGTCCTGCATATTTGATCTGGCGAATGAGCGACTGAATACTTATATTGCTATCCTCTAAATTTGGCGGTTCTGATGGTTTGCCCAAAAGATTTCAGTGGAGATAAGTTTTCTCACATTCGCTTATTCTCAGAATAAGTTGGTGACATGCTAAACCATTTAGCGATTCAGCGAAGCCTTTGGTCGCCAGTTCTCTAAATAAAAGGATAAAGGTTAAAACAATCTGGCGAATAAGCGAATCAATGGATGATAAGTTTTAAGGTTTCAGTCGCTTATTCTCAGAATGAAATTTTTAGTGATATGAAGTATTTGGAGAACTAGCGAATGCTCTTTGTTCGCTGATTCTCGGAATTAAATGGTTAAGGGTTTTTTTATTCAGAGAACTAGCGATAGCCATCGATTGATGAAGATCAACGGTCAATCTGGAATCCTGGTATAAAGTGATGATTAAGGAAAGATTCAGCGAATCAGAGATTGAAGGGGTTCGCCAGTTCTCCAGACAATCAAGCGGTTAAGTATATCTTTTAGCAAATGCGCGAACCCTTTGTTCGCTAGATCTCCAAGAAAATTGACCGTTAGTCACAATATTAAGAGAATGGGAGATGGCTTTGTTCGCTGGTTCGCCAAATGGTAATTGCAGTTAACTATTTAAGTGGAAGCCCTTTGTTCGCTGATTCACGAAATGCATGGATGGTTAAAGATAGGATTCCAAGAACCAGCGAAGCCGGTGGTCGCTAGTTCTCCAGATTTGAACCAGGGTTAAATAGGGATTCAGAGAACCAGCGAAGCCAGTGGTCGCCAGTTCTCTAGTTGCTAGCTAGGGTTAGCATTATATTCAGTGACCAAGAGAAGCCAATAGTCGCTGGTTCGCTAAATGGGCTCAGATGGAAAAAGGTCATAAAGGGAAAAGAAAAAGGACCGTTGCCACATAGATAAAGTACCCTGTCGATTTGGACATGAAACCAGTAAGCCATCAAATCAGCTTCAAGAAGAAAGATTGCATGACGCAAATAGTTTTAAAGTATAGAATCATGATCATTCCCTCTTCACCTTGTTTTCAAGTAGTTTAATCTATCTGTCAACATCCGGACATGGCGAGCTCAAAATTTGAAATCTAAGGGTACATGAAATTGAATATGGGATCAATTAAGGAGATTTGCATTAACTATGGTAGTTGCACACCTTGGATTCATATCGATAAATAAGTTGAAGCTCATTGTTTATTTGTTCAGTCTCAGTTGTCAAGAGTTTCTGTTTGTCCAGAGAATTTTCGAGCATAAAGCATTTGAGATACAGAGAATTGAAGGTGTTTCTGTAGCAAGGATGAGTCAACCTGAGAAGAGTGCAGCGTCTTCCAGTAGTGAGGCCAAGTCCAAAACTGGTCAGGATAGGAATAAGCCAAATTTTTTAGATGAATTCATGAAACTGTTGCCGGGCTCCAGTCAGAACAAGAGGGCTGCTAATGACGTGTTTGAAGATCTTTTGGAATGGTGTAGAGACCCAATCACTCCGGAATTCTCAGGTTACACTATTTTCAACTTCTTTTATAGCAATAAAAATAAGCATGTTCCTGTCTGTAATGGTTGGGTGTTAGGATTAGGAAAAATGGTTGTCCCTGACATTTTCCTAGATATTGATTTAATTGTTGCCCTAGCCAGAAGTTATGACCCTATTTCAAGGACAATTAGAAAAGAAGACCAATCACCCTTAGTCACTCTTGATAGGGGATCTTTTATGAAAGCTTTTGGTCTATACACATCCTTTTCAACTGAGATTGATTTGAACAAAGAAAAGGCAAGATATAGAAGCAATATAGGGTCAGTAAAAGACCAGTTGGTTAAACATATGCCAAAATAGGATAAATACATAGCCCCCCTTCCTGCTAACATGAATGCCCCATACCAGTTCAAGTCCCTCCATCATTATATGAGATATACCTGCTATGCATTATGCAGAGTTTTGGGAATGGATGGGAATGCAGAATTTTTACCAGCTAACCTGCTGATGATCATCTTGGATATTCAAAATCCTTTGGTAAATACTGACTATGATTACATTCAGTATGTGATTGATAAGATGCATCAAGGGCTGATGTCTGTCAAAGAAAGTAAAAGTCCTATTGAGTTCATGCATTATTCTCTATTAATGCATTTGATTCTGTTTTTCAACATCAACAGTTTTGATGTAAATATGTTAAAACCAAGGTTCACTTTCAAGGATCAGCACAATCCAGTGCAGTTGTGGGTGAGGATATGGAATTCCACCTCCAATGAAGCAGATTTTTTTGTTTTTCAGAATTTCATTGTCTATCCAATTATCAGGATGCTAGGCATAAATGTCACCAGGCTATCTCCTAGAGTCCTTAGGCTTTTAAGACCACTGCAGTATGTGGATAAGTGGGATGGAAATCATAATTGGGGTGATTTCTACGTAGGAGATAATTCCACAATTATCAGAGTTTATGGTTGTCCCCAAGCCCCACATTTATTACCAAAGTATGTGCCTCCGAGATTGGCTTCTTTTGAATTTGTTTGGCAACTAATGTGTATAGATAAAGAGCTTCTAGCCCCTCACAGAAAGGGTACATTCACACCCAGGCAATTTAGGGTAGGTGACATCCTGATAGGAAAGAGGGCTTTTCCTTAGATTAGTGCATGGTTACAACAATTCAGAATGGTTACTGGTGCTTGTAGGCACATAGATCCTGAGGACTTCATCAAGATTGCCAGGATGACTTACATCCCAAACATTGGTGTGATCAAGGAGCATGAGGGTTTGGATGAAGAAGATGTGATTAGAAACATCTTGGATGAAGATGAGGTTAAGAGGAGATGGTACAGATTCTTTGATTTAGTAGATTTGTCCAACCAATTGAAAGCATCTCAGATTCCTTTTGAGGGTTTTTTCCCCGATCTTCCTTATTTGAAGAAGATTGATGGGATGATTGAAAAATATGATACCTTGGCAAATCAATTGGAAGGCTTGATTGATCAGAATAAGCTAGAGAAGATGAAAAGGAAAGATTATTCATCTTTTGATGAGGAAGAATTTACTGATGAATCACAAGAAGAAGATAGTCCTCCATAGGTTGAGGGACCACCAGTTTTTGATCTCACTCAAGATCAACCAGAAATAAGGGATATCTCAGAGCCACCATTGAAGAAACAGAGGCTTGAGGAAGGTGAACCTTCAAGGTGTGAGAAACAAAGAAGGGAAATTGACAGAGCATCTGCTCTTGTACCAGGTGATAGGCCATATCATCATCAATTGAGGAAAGCAATACGAGCAGGCAAGAAAATAGCCTTTGAGCAGGAAAGTAGAGAAAAGTCCTTATGGTTGGAGAAGGATATCAGAGAGGTCTATCAAGAAGAATTCTTGAGTGATGATCAATTCATTAAGACTGATGAGTTCAAGAGTTTTCTCATTTGGAACAAGCAGCAAGAAGTAAGGAAAGCTCTGCCTGAAGGTATGGAGCTAAGTGAAGAAACTTTGAGAGCTCTTGCTTCATATGATCCTAGCCTTGATCCTATAACAGTGGACGAAGCCAGAGAATTGGTTAAATCAAGTGGAATGTTGTTAACCCCAAGATGGGATCTGACTTCTGCATTCCTCATTGATCAATTGAGAAAGCAACCAGAGGGTAGCCTATCATATGAGGTTCACATTGGTGACATGATAAGAGGAAGTGGCTATGACCCTAAGTCCCAAGCTGTTGCAATGTGGTCTATGGCCCCCAAAACCCAAAAGCCATCTCTATTGAGTATAGAGGATAAGATGGAGGGGAATAAAATTATATGGACTGTACAAAATACAACAGACCTTGAAGTCTCCAAGGTAGTAACTCATTGGGCTAATCTGAATGAAGCCAAGACAGCTCAGCTGTCAGAAAGATATGCCAAATTATTTGAAAGTTCAAGCATGGTAGCCAAGGACAGAGATTTGAAAATGATGAAAATCAAACAATTGGAAGATGAGCTAGCAGAAATAAAGGTCAAACTTGAGGAAGCCTCAAAAATAATTCCTCCTCCTCATTTGCAAGTTGAGGTACCTGTTCAGATAAGTTTGGAAGCACCCGAGGGACCTGCTGAAGACTTGGAAAAGGTGAAATTGGATGCATCCCTGGACACTATAGCCAAAATAGTGCAGTACAGGCAAGACAAAATAAAGGACAAGATGGATGCAGTTCATAAATCGGTCAGCCTATTACATCAAACCAATCAAAAGGTGAATGACTATTTAGCCACCTTGGAGCCACTCTATAGTATTTGGTCTGGGAGGAATTTGTTGTTTGATAAGCTTGACAGTTTGCAAGAACACAGGCCTGATATCCCAAAAGTAGTGACTGATGTATTTGAAAGGATTGGCTTAATAAGTGCAGCGTCAAAGTTTTTCAAAGGAAAGTCAAACCAAATAAAGGCTAGGTTAGCCATGTTTGATAAAGATTACAGCAAGTATTTGCCCCTGGTATATGATGACAATGGAAATGTGGTTAAGCTGGAAGATTGGAAGGTGTCAATGGGTTAGTTGGTAATCAATCAAGATGCCTTCCTAAAAGATAATAAGGCTTTGGATGTGGAAAGAACTAACCATATAATTGATAATTTATTCAAAGTTGAAAATGACTGTATTAAGTTTGTAGCAGAAGTTAAAAATGTGACTGATTCTACATGGGAACGGCAAGTCAACTTATTACAGGAGCTGCAGAGTTACGACTGGCCATCTGATGATGATGTGGCAACTTGGGAAAAGTTAATCACAAAGAAGAAGAAGAAACCGGTTATCCAGCTGACAGAGGAGGAAGAAGAATAGATTGCACTTGGCACCTGATCTAGAATTTGAGAGAGAGCGTGTTCAAACAGAGAATGATGTAAATTAGCTTGTAATGGTGGTCATCATTCATATGAAAAACTTGGTAACTGCTCTGAAAATTTCTACAAACAAAGGTGCCAGCTGCGGAAGTTGTTCAGAATTGAAAAAAATACGCCTTGCTGTCTTTATTAAATATCTTTCTGTTTGTATTTTCTTTTGTTTTCTAGTGCAAATTTCTATCAGCCATCTGAAGCTTGTTGCATCCTTTCAAGGATTCCAGGATGGTTGATTAGTATAAATAGTCAGTTTCTATTGAAGATAGAGGTTGGAAAATATTTTTGTAAAGGAGAGATCCAGAATATAGAACCTTATTTTCTTGAAATCAAGGAAGACTGTATCAATGCATTTGATCAATTAATACAAATACACTGGAGTTTTGTTACTATCATTTGATTGTCTTTGCATGTGGATGTTTTAGTTTCTTTATGTATTTAGATTGTAAGATAGTTTAAATACATCTTTCACAAGGTGAATGTAGGGGTTGAGCTTAAGTTTCTTTCAAGGAAAGAGTAAAATCTTAGGGGAGGTCTCTGGGAATTGAATATCTATATGTGGATTTGATGACAGGTGTAGGAATGGAAACAATGATATGTTAGGCATGTTATTTGAGTTTCATTGTATTCGTTTTAATAGATATATGTGAAGGTAGAGTTTGACTCTAATGCCCAGCGGATAAGGGACTGGTTTTAGATCTGTTTACATTGGTTTACCATCCAAGATATAATTGATTAAAATTTTACTTTATATGCATAATTTCCAGACTTGAGATATTTTATGACAAGTTCATAAATATGTATTTCAATGCTTTGAAGAAGCAATAAATGAGGTTAACCCTTCCCTAAGTTTAACTCTAAAAGGAAGAAGGATGAGTATCCTTAAGCCATTGTGTCGTGTTGCTATTTTTATAATCTATATCATGATGTTGTGTATCAGGATAATTTGGGCTATACTCAGAGTTTTAGCAACTTATTGAGTTGGATTTTGAAGGCAGTAACAAAGCAGTGAAGGAGCAAGTTCTCAATTCAGAGCTCAGTTGAACATTGAATTGATAGAGGTACACCCGCCTGAGTATATATTACTCAAATTGAAGAAGGTCTTAACCTTAATACCTTAGTAGTTTGTAACCTGCTAGGTTATAGCCATTGGGATTATTTGAGTAATTGATTAATCTGCAGGTGCAAACACTAACACACCATTCAAAAAATTTCTTTGAATTCTCTATCATGTTACCTATACATTTTTGAATTATCAGTTTAAAGAAAATGGAGATCTAAGCTAAAATTATATTATTTGAAATTTATATATACATATATATATTTAACTATTGAACACCACTTGTACCTGCAAGTTCATGTTGGTGAATTGCATGCTTCACACATGCTCCTGCTCCATCGTGCTCTCCTTTTCCATGTCCACTTTTAAAGAAGTTCCACAAAAACTTAACATTGCATCTAGCATGCTGCATGGCTAGCCAATTAAAGGCTTTTGCAGATTTAAATTGTCTTGAAAATTAAGTTGTACATACATACATACATGTCATCTTTTAATAATTTAACAAATAATTAAAAGAAAATGAAAATAAATTGAAGTATCTATACATGTATACCTGCACGACCATCAGACCAAATCCAGTGTTGTGAGACATTTATTCCACGATTCACAATATCTCCAAAAAACATTGCAAAACAATGAGCCACATAGCTTCTATCATGAACCTTATCATCACTAATATAGAAATGAACCTCCTTGATGATAATGCGTTCATTTGGATCAGGACTTTCTACCCCATCCAAATTATATTGTGCATGTCTATAGGTCACTTGCACAAATATTGCAACCTGATCAGAATTATAATATTGAGCTTGAAGCTCTTTTTGAGGAGAAAATGTATAGTTCTCGGAGAAATCTATAATTGAAAGAATACAACTAGGTGGAAAACAATATTTGGAATCACGAAACTATTTAGCTTGCCATAGTGCACCATGACAATGCTGGATATGTGGATAAACTAGAGTAAGGAATCTAATCATAAACTCAAGGTAGGGCAATTCACTCTCCTCCAATACAATTTTTTGGGATTCATCTCTGCTCTTTGTTCAATATGTCTCATATTCAAATCTTTTCCACAAAACTAGTGTTGAAACATTAATATTCTCAATTTGCAATAGAAATTTATGCAAATCTCCACAATCACTATATGCATTCTTTATACACTGTACTTTGAACTCATTTGAATCTTCTAACTTATCACATAAAATAGACTTCACAAAATGTGTCGTACTTCCAGGGATGACCATATTTGAATCAAGAACTGCCATAACTTTTTTTATATGATTTCAAATATAGATGAAACTCAACATGATTTCGACAACAACAAGTTTCACAAAATTTATTTATGCCTACAAAGAAAGGGCGCAACCTCTCAAACATTCTTTGACATATTTTCACATTTGAAAATTCTTTCTTGAATGCTTCAAATAATTCACTTTGTGTTGTATTTATAAAATGTTTTGGATGTGCAGTTTTCATACCAGTCTCTTCATCTTTCATCTATATTGTATCCTTTCTATTAGAAGAAACATGAGAGTGAGCAGTCTAATATTCAATGACCTATTTTTTTGCATGTTTAGAAATTCTATCTTTTCGAGGAAGCCTACAAATATTTACCCAATTTTTTTCAATGTTTTCATCTAACATATTTCTCTTCCTAATATATCTTTGAATAGTTCTTGTAGATACATTCATTAAATAAAAAATTTCATGCACTTGTTTTCTCTGTGTCAACCTCCTAATAGATAGAGTAGTCATAATTGCTCTACGTGCAACACTTAAATCAGCTCCTCGACTTGAGTTATTAATGTTGTTCAATGCATCTTGCAAATTTTGAACTATTGTTTGATTTACATTTTCTCCTGAGTTTTTCTTGTTGTCAACACCCAACAACTCCAAAATAGGAGTCATTTGTTTTTCCCTGAATAACCTAACAAATAATTGAGCTTTTGCAACCATACTTTTATTTTCAAAATATTCATCCCAAAGTTTTTTGCAATGAGTTTTAATTGTACTTTCAAATAACATTTCCTCAGATAGAATTTGACTAAAAAATGAATCCTCATTCATCTCCATCAAATCCAATTTGTTCCCTTGCTTGAATTGCATCTTCTTGAATATCAATAGGTTCTTCCTGAACTTCAACAGGTTGATCTTGATTATGTTTTGTCTGATATTTATTGTCATCCTTTGTTCAATCATATTTTCTTAATCTATTCCTTTTATTCCCCATTGTAAAAACTGTTTAGATTGAAAAATATAAAAGAATCACTTAACTGCAAAAATGCACACATTTCTATAAAAACTTATGCTCATAAGCAAACAAAATATTACATATTTGTCATTCACAAAATCATAACAATCTAATCTTGCAAAATTTCTCAAGGACAATGAAAAAAATATAATTACTCCAAAATCATCTATCTTGGAAACACAATGAAGACAATATTTTCCACAGAATAATTGCAAAAAAAAAATTCAAACCCTACCTTAAATCACCACTTGATAGAAACTATGCAAAGAACAATCCAACAACCTTGAAATTTCCCAAAGCTTTCACAATCCTTGAATTCAATCTCAAAGCCAAAATCTATAAACCTGTATATCGAATACTAGCCAAAATTTTCTTAATAAAGTAAACCAAATAAAGTTTCCAATACATGCAACACTACAAATAGGTAAACTGCCCTATGAAAAATAGAAGAAGAATCAGTTAACTTGAAAACACTAAATCAAAACTTGACATGCAATACCAAAAAATAAAATTAAAATAATTAATAAATTCAAAAAAACTATTAAAAATCACTTAATTCAAGATAAAAATCACTTAACTCTTACAAATAAAATTAAAATAATCTATAAATTTTATAAAACTATTAAAAATCTTTTAAAAAATCAATTTTCTTTAAAAAATCGGGCGAATTGTGAAAATTTGGATTTTAGGGGTTGGCCATGCATGGGACCATGTTTGGTCACCTAATGGGTCTGGCCGGACCCATGTGGAATCCTATTTGGCAGCCAAGTCAGCAAAAAAGGGTTTCTCTCTCAAGTTCTCCCTTCTGGACCTAAAATCTCTATCAAAATTTAGCTTTCTATAAAATCTATAAATACCCTTTTGTAGAGCTCGTAGTCAAGATTATGGTCATGTAATTTTTTTCATGTTTTGATTTCATATAATATATTATAAGTTGAAAATACTTGAAGTATGTATTTTAACATTTAAGAACATGCTCGTTCAAAAAATATTAAAAATAACAAATCATGTTAGAAAAATAAAAAATTTATATTTAACACTAGAGGAGAGAGTCCTCTTCAAGAATATGTAATATTTCTTTTTAATGGTGTAGATTTGATAGGGAAAATTGCACGCGAACTAAAAACTGTTGATTTTAGGTAACACCGACTTTGGATAGTTATAACAGACAAAATATATAACAAAATCCAATCTTTGTTTATTTATGCATTAGCTATACATGTCATCTAAAACATATTATGGAATCAGAGGAAAAAAATATTCTTTGCATATAGTTTTTTAATGCGAACTAGACCCTAGATTTTCAGCATATTTCAGCAATAAAAAAATGGACTTCAAAAATTAAAAATCTATGTCAATTTTTGTTCAATTTTTTTAAAAAAAATTATAAGCGTAAACTTCATCAAATTTTACACATTTCATTAGTTTAAATCATCTTCAAATTCTAAACACAAATACCACTTTTATGTCATTAAAGTTGAACAATTTGAATGTTGTCATCCTTTTCCTTTATAAAAGTGTGACACGGGTTTGTACTTTTACCCTAAACATATATGCCAATAATATCAACAAATGTGAATACAAACATTTGAATATAGTGAATCGATATCCTTAAGCACAAGCACCAATAACATCAAATAATAGAGATAAAGCACTAGCTACGGCACAACACCAGTAGAATGCGGTCATTTCAGAGAGCATTCATGATCAAATAAAATGAAATGCATTCGAATATGATGCCAGAGGCTTGAAAGATGAAGAAATCACATAACTTCTCCCACGCTCATCTTTTGCTCCTTTTCTCCCACTCCCTCTATCCAATCAAAATAAAAATGATGAGGCCGTTTCACTTCTTTTTTTATCTATACTCTAAATCTATTAGAATTTCAATGGTCAATTAAATACCCATCAGAATACCAACATCATCGGGGCCTATTACAAAAAAAAAACACCAAATTCATAATAAAAAGTTACCCGTCGGAAACTTCTGTCGAAATTTGGCCCCAAATGTAGTAGTGTGCGGTTCTTGTGCAACATTTTCATTCCCCAAGTCTACATTTTCAATCTCCATTTGTACATTTTCATCTTCATCCCATTCATTGTCATTCCCCAAATCTATGTTTTCATTCACCAAGTCTACATTTTCATTCTCTTTGTCTACATTTTTATCTTCACTCCATACATTGTTATTCACAAAATTAATTTCCATATTATTTTCAAATTCAACATCCTCTTCACTTGCAACTACATTTATAGGGTCACCTTGATTAATGTTTAACATACCTTCTCTTCTTCGGTGATCTTCCCTACCTTTTTCCCTATATGCTTGAATTTATTCATCCATCACATTCCTCTTCCATTTAGCCTTTTGATGGCTGTTGCTTCCCACGGTGAGACCACAAGTTGACAAAAAACAAAAAATGGGCCCCAAATCACTTTTTTTTCCTGCAACCTATGAAAAAAGTCTGAAATCCTGTGCTTATCTGGTTTGTGGGGACAGGGAATATTTTGGTCAAAGTTACACTAGTCAATAATCGGGGACCCAATTAAATCAGGTACCCGATATTTCCAGGTACAAGAAAAAATAGCGGTAGTAAATGAAAAAATTGAACTTTTTTATATAAAAAGAGTTATATAATATATATATATATATATATATATATATATATATATATATATATATATATATATATATATATATATATATATATATATATATATATATATATATATATTGTATATTATATATATACTAATGTGTATAATATATATAATATATCTATATATATACTAATGTACTATATACTAATGTATATAATGTTTGAAATAGAGAATATTGAGAGGGCGTGTGAATTAGTATTCTACAAAATTTTACTTTTGCCCAATTATAGATATAACAGATTAACTTGATACATGCATAACATAGTAAATTAAAGAATATGCATAACAGTAAAGCAAATGAACTCATAACACATTATTTCTTCTCGAGGAAACCCTGGCTAAGAGAAAATCCCGGTGGGGATGGTACCCACAAAGATCCACTAATCAAAAGTATCATGTTAAGGATGTTGACCCTGTTAGGAGCCTATTACATGCATATAGTGTCTCAATCTTGATTAAGGGACTTTAGGCCTTGTTAGAAGCCTCATCCCTACTAAGAGTTGGTAGTACAAAATATGATTACTAGATGAACCCACTGCCCAAACAAGTAATGTACAATGATTGTTGATTACAAAATATGGCAAGGTACATAACCTTATACTGCTTTCTTTCTTTCACAACTTCACCTCAATACCTCTTTTATATATGTTCGCTATACCATCTATATCATTACAATTGCTTGTATATTTCACATTTACAAATGCCTCATATTTATACAACTTATTAAGGCTAATAACTCTTACAGTCGGCTTAACAAAAGCATTATACAAAACATATATTTACCCAAGGGTTAAAATCTAGGATTTCATCCCTTTATATTGTTAAGACATTATTTCGATAAACAAAATAATCCCTTAACTCTTTACCAATTATGTCTTCATATACTATCCTGTCGGCTTAACACTGTCTATGGTAAAACTGTCATAACTTCTTTCATACATGTCGTACTATCTTGTACTCTTAGGTGAGTCTTCTATAGTCATCATATTATATGTGTTCAAGTGTGCAAGCACTAAAATTACTCCAATTGTCATCGCTGATCAAAACTATCTCTAGGTACAATGGAAAAACATTGTCTCATACTTAGACAATTTTGCTTTGCACTCACACATACTTGCTCTCTATCATATGATATCTTCATGTAGATCATATGTTTTGATAATGACAACATCTAAGTATCTAACTCACCCAAATTTCCAACAATCTCCCCCTTTGTCATTGGTGGAAACATATGAGAAAATTGGCTAAGTCATAACACTTCAAAAACACTCAAAATTGTGGCCATAACAAAAAATATATATTCGCTATTCTTATAAATCCATATATCTTAGCTATATCCTTTACTCCCCATAAGAATATACATTCTTATCATATATGGCAATTTTCTACTAAATATCTCTCCCCCTTTAACAAAAAAGACAAAAAGGGTGCCAAAACTATGCTAAAAAAATGTGTATACATTGATTCAATATTGCAGAGCTAGTAGGCTTGCAACACAATCTCCAAAATTTATCTCTATGCTATCTATCTACTTCTCCCATGCCTTATTAATGGTGTCTACAATAGTGAGGAGTGCACACAATCTATAAGATGCTATTTCACAAGATTGAAGGTTTGCAAAACTAAACTTCTGAAAAGATGTCTTTGATGAAAGACATTCTTCCAATTGTCCTTCAACAATGCTTAACTTAATGGAAATATGCTCTCTTATAAAAGTGATTTTTTTCAGTTTCTTGTCTTTGTCATCAATTAGAATCCTTATTTCATTGTTAATCCTGCTGATTTTCTTCTCATTGTCCAATATCTTCACATTGGGGTTGGCTAGAACATTTACCTCTTTCTAAATCTTTGCTTCTTTGTCTTTAAGCTTCTGATACAAGATTCTCAGATTTTGTACACTGAATGTACAAAGTTTTACCTCTTTCCAAGTTCCTCCTTCAGTCTTTTATATAGATATCCAGGGTTTTGATGTCATTCCTAATATTCTAGTTTATGTCTAGAAGTAATTTGGCCTCATAGGCTGCTTGAGCCATTACTTTAGCTATGTCAGATAAGTTAGTAAACTCATATTAAATACATTCATAATTTTCTTAGCTCTTTCAAGAGGGTCTGCCTCTGTTATCTATGTAGTCACAATGCTTTGCAACTTCTCTGTTAGTTCCTTCAGTGATCCTTCAAGGATTTTCACCTTCTTATTCTTCCAAATTATCTTGTTCAAAGATGTGATCAATTCCATTTGATCATCATCATCAACTTCTTTTCCAAAACTTTCAAATATAGATCCAAATTGTGATTTCTTTGTAGTCTCATGTGTAAGATTGATTTTTTCTTGACTAGGAACTTCTACTTGTTTCTTTGTTTCCTTTTCTTCTTCAATCCTTGATTCTCTCTTCTCTTCTTCTCTGGCACTATCCCGCTCTTCAAAATATGAATTGTCAACAATGTTTTCAAGATTCTTGAAAGGATTATCATCACTATCTAAATTAATCTTCATTCCTTCCACATGCATTGACTCATCTTCAATGTTTATAGCTGGTGGAGAGGGAATTCTCTGATGTTCAGCTTCCTTATCTTGCCTTGTTTGTCCTGTTGCACTAGAGTGTCGTTCAACATGAGCTATCATTACTTTTACTATGGCTTGCTCTATTTCTCTGTTGATCTCTTCATAATTTCCTTCCATAATCTGAATGGTTCTTTTCTTTGTTCTCAAATGGATGTTTAGTTCTTTTATAATCTCCTTGAAATGTTCTTCATCCTTAACATCACATAATTTTCTTACAATATTTTCTCTGATCTTATTATCTTCTTCTATTGCTCGTTTCTTTCTATTTACTAATTTTTCATATAAGTCATCAGGTATTTTGCCTTGAATTGTATCAAATTTCTTATTAGATTGTATCATGTGTTTCAAAACTACATTTTCAAGATTCAGTCTATCTGGATAGTCATAAAGAGCATAATACTGTTCATCTTAGAGAAGTCCCCATCTTGTATGATTTGTTCATTCACTTTTTCAATCTTAGGTTTCCATGTTTTCTTTTTCACTGGGGTATCTTTATCATCTTTTATTTCTACTATCTTCCTTTGAATTGGTGGTACTAATATTTTCTACCTTTTACCAGGTCCAGTAGAAATTTCTTTTATTCTTTTACCAGGTGTAGATGATGATTATGTTGTGGATTTCCTAACTTCTTGATCTTTCTCAACTTACTCCTCTTCTACCTTAGTCTGAATGTCTATTGGTTGTTCTGCAACTAATGAAAGGGGTGGAATAGAAAAAAATTCCTTTTGTCCTATATCTCTAATGGTTGTTGTTGTCTACTTAGCAATTAAAAATTCTTGTTGTGTCATCCCTGTGTCATTTAGAATATTCTTTATTGTACTATCTACTCTCTTCTTAGACTATTTCTCTTCTAAGATATACTTTATGGAGTTGAAGTTCTCATCAAAAGTCCCAAATCTATTACTGAGAATATCTAACTTTCCCTTAAGCAATCTACTCACATACTCTTCTATTTCAGCTTCAGAAATTTCATAGCCAAGAGGTTCTATGAATTCTAATCTAGGTTCTACTACTTCAATGAATGTAAAGTCAGTATCAACCATGAAATATATCTCATTCTTGTATTTCTCAACTAAGGACTTTGGAATCCTTGATCTATTTTTCATTAGATTCTAAAATGTTTTGATTACCAATATTGCAATCTCATTGACCTTGTTAATAAGATGTCTCCTGAATACTATGTTTATCCTTTCCATTGAGGTCTTTCCATCATTCCAATCATCACCAATTGTAAATATAAATCTTCTTAACAAATGAAAAAACATATAAGTGATCAATGATGAGAATCTAAACTGGGATTTCTTAGTCTTCTTTATCTTCTCCAAGTTCTCAAACAACTAAATTCTCAAAATTTCACACATGTCAACTTGAAATTTGTCAACACACATTAAGTAGGATACATGTATCATTCCTGCTACCATGTCATCTTCTCTAGAGTTAGAACAAAACTTATTTGTAAGGATCTTGCACAAATATCTAACATCATCCTGTTGTATCTTGCTAATCACTATGCCTATGCCATTGTAAGATGATTTTGTGTTGTCTAATCCTATTTTTCTCATGTTCTTCTCATTCAATGGAATGAATCTAGTTTTAGCTGAACCAGTTACTTCATGAATTAGGTCATCTGTGATATCTATCACTCTGTCATCTAAACAAAACTTTCCATTGTGAATTCTGCTCAAGATTATCTTAGTGCATTCTTCATTATCAAACTCATACTATAAGGAATACTTTATGATCTCATTATCTTTCAAGTGTTCAAATCCTACTTTTAATGACATATCTTTATTGTAAAGCTTTTCATATTCTTTGGTAAAATCACTATCACTGAGGGTTTCAAGCTTGCATCCCAAATAGCTTCTAACATTCTCTAAGTGTAGAACTCCATTTGGTATGGATTATAAAGATAATTTAGGGTCTTCCTCCAAGGGTTATACTGGTTACCTTTTGATCTTAGGTCTATTTTTATCTCTTAAATTATGAATCAATGAAATATCCATGACTACTACAAATTCTTTAAGTGATTTATAGATCTGCTTAGTAAAATACCTCGATTATGCTATTTAGGGCTTGCGTAGATTTGGCATGAGAATCCTTCACCAAATCCTTGAAAACTTCTTTCAATCACTGCTCTTTGATATCCTTAGCACTTGTATTCATCTTAATGTTCAAATAATACCAATCATAACCTTTTAACCTTTCAATCTAACAAAATCTAACATTGCATTCAATTCATTTGCCGCTTCTTTGCAAAAAGTTGTTTCTCCTTACCTGCAAAACTTAAAACTACTTGCGACCTTGCATAACACAATATTATCCTATGCACTCTTAACCATAGAATCAATACATCACATACTACCTTGCATTAACTACACAAGACTCAATTCATCCTATACTAACTTCTATACTATCCTAAGTTCCTATTCTACTATATTTTCATGAATTAAGTACTTTGAGATGGGTTAGGTAGAGATTCACTCTTAGCATTAGATACTTCACCTTTCTGATTACCTTCAGTGCTGAATATATCTCCTTGATCCATGGCTTTAGCAAACTTCACTTCTTCTGAATTACTATAGCATCCTCTTTGACTATTACTTGCATTTTCATTTTTCCTTGCATGACTTCTAGGGTTAGGGTTAGAATGAGAAACCCTATTATTCATTTTGAAAAACCTTTTTGTATGTCCAAACATGTTACTTATCTGACAAACTGTTCCATTGTTTCCATATCTTGGTCATGGCTGGTTGATTTGTGATCTATAATTTATGGCAATGTGTCCAACTTTGTTGCATCTATAACATACTACATTTCTTTTGTTCATATCTTCAGTAGGTCTCTTATCTGCATGGTTATTATTTCTAAACATTCTACACTATTATTATTCTCAACAAATTTAGGTTTTCTACATTCAATAGCTTTGTGTCCAAAACCATGACAATTATAACAATAATCATTACGAGGTGAATAGGGGTAAAATAAAATCACACCTATTAAAATGTGTAATGTATGGGGGAAATATGAGATCCACTCCTAACTCCAAATTCCCAAATGAGAGATCCAATTTGATCAACCAAAAGGTTAATGCACAATCGAATCAATCTATGGAGAATATGAAAGAGAGAGAAAAACCCTATATTTCCCTATGAAGAATTGTGCTTGAAATCTGAAATAATTGAAATACAAGTACTAACCTCAAATTAGGGCAAATGTGGAAAATGCCAATTTTTGATGTCTATGTGTACTTTTTGGTAATTCTGCAACTTGTTTTAGACTGGAAATGTCAAGACAAAGAAAACCCAGAAATATTTTGTCCTTCCAACGGTAGGTAGCCTTTGACCCTCATAAAAGGTCAAAGGCTACATTCTTTATTTGAAGGTCGATTCTATCTTTGTTTGCAGATCTCAGAAGTTCACCGAAAAGCATATCCAAATCCAATCTCAAATCTAAAATTCTACACTTGTACCTACAAGAGAAAGGAGGTTTTTGTTTGTATGGGGGATTTTCCTTGGTCAAACCCCAATTTAGGAATTAACCTTGAAATTGAATTGAAATGTAGTATGCATAAACAAAACAATTGAAACAATTCACCTTGCTTATGTTGAAGTTCTTGTAGAGGATTCAAATCCTCAAATCCACAAGTAAGAATTCTTCAATGGATGTAGAATGAATGCAGGATGTCTCAAATCAATGACATTTGATCTTCAACACCAATCTTGAATTGATCTTTGCATATGAGGAGGGTTGGATAAATGTAGAAGGATGGATCTTTAAGGGGGCTCCTAAGAGATTGAATCCTTCAATGGCTAACAATGGATCTCCTTGATGGATGAATTCTTGGACACTTGAATGCTTGAAGGCTTGATTTCACTTTCTTGCACTTGAGAGCTTGATGGCAAAAGAAGATGATAAAACTTGATGGAGAAAATGAGAGAGGAAGGCATCCTTTTATAGTGAACTAGGGCACACTACTCTAGAGGGGCCATCTTGGAGAATTAAATCCCAATTAGGTCCTAACCTTTAGAAAATATATCTAGATTAAATGCAATTTAAGGATTTAACATTCTAAAACCTGAAATGGCCAACCCGAAGGCGAAAAAACAAATATCCCCGAAACTCGATACTAGAAAATCAAGGAAATTTAAAATTTGGATAGGGAGTCAAGGACAAGCTCAGATCTAACCAAGTCAAGGTCAAGGTTGATCCTGACCAAGTTAGGATAGAGGTCAACTTTGACCCCATAAGGTCGACTTTGACCTTATGATAAAAAACCTCAGGATCCTGACCCAGAATGCTAGGAAATGCAAATATGGAGTGAAAATTAGGTGTAGAGGAAAGAAGAATAGGGGGAAAAGCTAGATACATGCAAAGACCTAATCAAGGCACTTAACATGACCCTAGACCACTTACTTGGAGGGCTAAATGCTCTTATCATGGAATTGCTTCCATCTTAAGATGATACAAGAGGTTTAAATTGCTTACCTGTACAATCTTTCTTCATATGACCAAAAGTATTACAAGAAAAGCATCTACCTTTAAATTCTCTTTGTATACCTTTAGGTGACTCTTCTTGTTTAGGTGGTTCACCTTCTTTAGGTGTATCTTCAGATTTTTCAACTTCATTAGACTTCTTTTCTTCTATGCTTTTAGAAACTTTCAGATCTAGTTCCTTGCTCTCTTTACTCTCTTTAGATGAGTTAAATCCAAGACCAGTTTTATCATAGAATGGCTTTTGATAAGACAATTGTTCATCAATATTCTCACTTGTTGAATATAGTCTCTCAAGTTGCTTCTTAGATTGAGTCAACTCACCTTTCACAATTGTATTGTACTTCTCAAGTTCTACATACTATAATTTGGTTTTCTCAAGTTCAGATGTCACTACACAAAGTTTAGATTTTAGATCTTCTTTCTCAGATTTCAGATTTTCATTTTTAGATTTCAGATTTGCTTCATTCTTGTTATTTCCATCTTTCAAATTCAACTTCAGATGTACTAACTTTAGTTCATGTTTAAGGATCTCATTTTCTTTTTCTAGGTTGTCATTACAATCTTCAATTTGAATTGTAGATTCCTTTTCTGATTTCAGATCTTCCGACTTGTTTTTTAGTTTCTCAATGAGGTTCTTTGCATCATCATATTTTCCTTTCAGAGTGTATCTTTCTTCATTAAGCATATCAATCTATTCAAGAGCTTTGTCAAGATTCTTCTGTAGCTGATCCATATCCATAGAGATCTTACTCAAGCTTCTTGGCTTTCCTTGAATGATTCTTTTTTGAGTAACCAGGCTCTGATACCAATTGTTAGAAATAGGGAATAGTGAGGGGGAGGGGAGGGTGAATCAATATTCTACAAACTTTTACTTTTTCCCAATTATGGATACAACAGATTAACTTGATACATGCATAACATAGTAAACTGAAGAATATGCATAACAGTAAAGCAAATGAACTCATAACACATTTTCTCGAGGAAACCCTGGCCAAGGGACAACCCCAGTGGCGATGGTACCCACAAAGATCCACTAATCAAAAGTATCTTGTTAAGGATGTTGACCCTGTTAGGAGCCTATTACATGCATATAGTGTCTTAGTCCTGATTAAGGGACTTTAGGCCTTGTTAGAAGCCTCAACCCTACTAAGAGTTGGTAGTACAAAATATGATTACTAGATGAGCCCACTACCCAAACAAGTAATGTACAATGATTGCTGATTAAAAAATATGGAAAGGTACATAACCTTATACTACTTTCTTGCTTTCACAACTTCACATCAATATCTCTTTGCTATATGTTCTCTGTACCATCTATATCATTATAATTGCTTGTATATTTTGCATTTACAAATGCCTCATATTTATACAAGTTATTAAGGCTAATAACTCTGACAGTCGGCTTAACAAAAGAATTATACAAAATACATATTTACCCAAGGGTTAACATCTAGGATGTCATCCCTTTATATTGTTTAGACATTATTTTGATAAACAAAATAATCCCTTAACTCTTTACCAATTCTGTCTTCATATACTATCCTGTCAGCTTAACATTGTCTATGGTAAAATTGTCATAACTTCTTCCGTACATGTCATACTAACTTGCGCTCTTAGGTGAGTCTTCTATAGTCATCATAGTATCTATTTTCAAGTGTGCAAGCACTGAACTTACTCCAATTCTCATCGTTGATCAAAACTATCTCTAGGTACACTCGAAAAACATATGCTATCTTGCTTTGTGCTTAGACATACTTGCTCTTTATCATACGCTATCTTCATGTAGATCATATGTTGCCATAATGACAACATCTAAGTATCTAACTCGGCCAAATTGCCAACATACAATATATATAATGTATTATATATTAATGTATATAATATATATACTAATTTATTATATATATACTAATGTATTATATACTAATGTATATAATATAAATATATAATGTATTCAAAAAATACCTGCACACTTGATTTGATGACAGATAGTTTCAGCCCAAGTGCTCTTGAAAGTATCCAACACTGGATTTTTCTACAGACTCCTTGTAATTTTGGCAATTTGACTATACTGAATAAGTAGATGTCAATGGACTTCCCCTCTATTGAATACAATGAATTTATTTTTTAACTCTCGAAAAGAAATTTTACAGAGATGTAGAACCACCGTATGCTCCTCATCTGTTCTAGAAACTAATAGTGGCATTCAAATGTGTCTAAATAGGTCATGGGGACTTCCTAGGGGTGCTAACATGTGATAAGACATACTAGAACCCCTAAGAAGTCTGCATGACCCCTTTTCACACATTTGAACCCTCAAGTTTGTACGAAGGGGTCGTAGGACCCCTTAGGACACACTTGAGCATTCTAATGTGTCCATAGGGGTCATGAGGACTTACTAGGGGTCCTAACATGTCATAAGGCATAATAAGACCCCTAGGAAGTCCCTATGACACCTTTTGACACATTTAAATGCTCAATTCTATCCTAAAGGGTTGTAGGACACACTTGAGGGTTCCAATGTGTCCATAGGGGTCATGGGGACTTCCTAGGGGTCCTAACATGAGATAAAGTGTACTAGGACCCCTAGGAAGTCCCCATGACCCCTTTTGACACATTTGAACACTCAAGCATGTCTGAAGGGGTTGTAGGACCCCTTAAGACACACTTGAGGGTTCCAATGTGTCTATATGGGTCATGGGAACCTCCTAGGGGTCCTAACGCATGATAAGGCATACTAGGACCCCTAGGAGGTCCCCATGACCCCTTTTCACACATTGGAACCATCAAGTATGTTTTAAGGGGTTGTAGGACCCCTTAGGAGACACTTGAGGGTTCCAATGTGTCAAAAGGAGTCATGGGGACATCCTAGGGGTCCTAACATGTCATAAGGCATACTACGAATGTTAGGAAGTCCCGATGACCCCTTTTTACATATTTGAACCCTTCAGTGTGTTTGAAGGGGTCATAGGAACCCTTAGGATATACTTGAGGGTTCCAATGTGTTGAAAGGGGTCATGGGGACTTCCTAGGGGTTCTAACACATGATAAGGCATACTAGGACCCCTAGGAAGTCCCCATGACCCCTTTCAACACATTGGAACCCTCAAGTGTGTTAAAGGGGGTTGTAGGACCCCTTAGGACATACTTGAGGGTTCCAATGTGTCAAAAGGGGCCATCGGGACTTCATAGGGGTCCTATCATGTGATAAGGTGTACTAGGATGCCTAGGAAGTGCGCATGACCCCTTTTGACACATTTGAACACTCAAGTGTGTTCAAAGTGGTTGTAGGACCTCTTAGGACACACTTGATGATTCCAATGTATCAAAAGGGGTCATGGTGACTTTCTAGGGGTCCTAACGCATGATAAGGCATACTAGGACCCCTAAGAAGTCCCCATGACCCCTTTTAACATATTTGAACCCTCAAGTGTGTCCAAAGGGGTCTTAGGACCCCTTAGGAGACACTTGAGGGTTCCAGTGTGTTGAAAGGGGTCATGGGGACCATTTAGGGGTCGTAACATGTGACAAGATGTACTAGGACCCCTAGGAAGTCCCCATGACCCCTTTCGACACATTTGAACCCTTAAATGTGTTTGAAGGGGTTGTAGGACCCCTTAGGACACACTTGAGGGTTCCAATGTGTCAAAAGGGGTCATGGGGACTTTCTAGGGGTCCTAACGCATGATAAGGCATACTAGGACCCCTAAGAAGTCCCCATGACCCCTTTTGACATATTTGAACCCTCAAGTGTGTCCAAAGGGGTCCTATGACCCCTTAGGAGACACTTGAGGGTTCCAATGTGTTGAAAGGGGTCATGGGGACTTTCTAGGGGTCCTAACATGTGATAAGGTATACTAGGACCCCTAGGAAATCCCCATGACCCCTTTTGACACATTTGAACACTCAAGTGTTTTCAAAGGGGTCGTAGGACCCTTTAGAACACACTTGAGGGTTCCAATGTGTCAAAAGGGGTAATTTGGGACTTCCTAGGGGTCGTAACATGTGATAAGGCATACTAGGACCCCTAGGAAGTCTCCATGACCCCTTTTGACACATTTGAATGCTCAAGTGTGTCTAAAGGGGTCGTAGGACCTCTTAGGACATAGTTGAGTGTTCCAATGTGTCGAAAGGTGTCATGGGGACTTCCTAGGGGTCCTAACACATGATAAGGCATACTAGGACCCATAGGAAGTTCCCATGTCCCCTCTTGACACATTTGAACTCTCAAGTGTGTCTCAAGGGGTTGTAGGACCCATTAGAACACACTTGAGGGTTCCAATGTGTTGAAAGGTGTCATGGGGACTTGCTAGGGGTCCTAACGTGTGATATGGTGTACTAGGACCCATAGGAAGTCCCCATGACACCTTTTGGCATATTTAAAGGCTCAAGTGTCTCCGAAGGGGTCATGGGACCCCTTAGGAAACACTTGAGGGTTCCAATGTGTCCGTAGGGGTCATGGGGACTTCCTAGGGGTCCTAATGCGTGATAAGGCATACTAGGACCCATAGGAAGTCCCCATGACCCCTTTTGACACATTTGAATGCTCAAGTGTGTCCAAAGGCATCAAAGGACCCCTTTGGACACACTTGAGTGTTGTAATGTGTCCATAGGGGTCATGGGGACTTCCTAGGGGGACTCAGCTTAGCCATCCTTACCTACTCTTTAACAGAGATTCTCTAAAATTTGTATACTTGAAGGCATCCTAAAGGAAAAAATGAAAAATTTCCTAGAGAATATCCACAATTCATAAAAAAAAGCATCATATAGGAAAAATGACAAAAAATTAAGAGCTAAAAGGTAAAATTTATCATTAACGCTAGTAGTACCAAGGTCATACCTGCTGTCAAATCCAGGTCTATGATGTGCAAAATAAAAAAAGAAAGTGAAATGAAAGGGAAGTATGGATCAAATAATGAAGGTGCATCAAATCAAATCAATATCATAATAAATGCAGAAAATACTTTTACTAAAAAAAATATTTGCATATTAATGGGAAAGAGTGGGAAGAGCTTCTTGGACCCATGACAAAAGTTACAGATAAGGAGGAAGAGCTAGGAAGGGGAAAGAGACAAAGGAAAGAAGTAAGATATGCATGTGAGTCTATGTCAGATGATGATGATGATGATGATGATGATGAGTACCATCTGCTTGTAGCTCAAGAAGTGATAGAAGCTCTTCAGTGCACATGTACATTGACACAAAAAATTCAGATAGAGAAGTAACAAGTGCTGTTGAATTATCCACAGAGCAATGTGAAATGAAGCCTCAAATTGGTTCATTAGTAGGCAAAAAGTTTGGTCATGCACTTCATTCTAGCACCACAAATATTTCTATTAGAAATTCCTATTCATCAATGGCCTTGGATTTATGGGACTTGGGAAACCAAGTTACTCATGTTGGGCATTATCCCTCAAATGTAAGTTCATTGCCACCTTTGGCAAGGAAGTATCACTCCTCATTTTACAACAAAGGGCAGCAATATATGGTCCAAGGTTTTAATTCAAATGACAAGTGGAGAGCTTCTCAAGGTACAAATCTCTTTCATAGAGAAGTTCTTGATTGATCTCAAGGTCCTCATTTAAGTGACCAACTCCCTAGAGGTCCACAAATAGACCCATTGATTTCCCAAATTGGTAAAAGGAGAGATGCATTTTTGGAAAGAGTATCCCAATTGAAGAGAAATGAAAATTCTAGTGAGCATAAATTTATTGCAGATCCAATGGGTGTATATCCTCCACTAACAAATATAACTACTTCCAGAGACTTGAGTTTAAATGGAGACTGTTTGTTCCCAAACATGCCCCAGTTGAGCAGATGAACCAGATGTTGCTTGAGTAAATAAGATAGTGGTTTATTAAAGCATCTGCATTATCCCACTTTCTATTAGTTACTACTTTTTGAGTGGCTTGTCAGCTACTTCTATGTGGGATTTCTATAATATATAATTTCCTCATGCAAGTACATGCTAGTTTTTGTAAACATTTTTTGTTGTAAAGGGTTAGTGAGCAATATCAAAGAAAAGGTTCTTGCATCTATTATTTAGACACATATTAATTATGAAACCATTTTTCTCCCATTACATGGTAGAAATGCCTAGATTCACTTTGTTGGTATCAATAGGAAGCAAGATGAGGGAAGAAATATTTGTGAAGAGGAAGTACAAATGTTACTGTCCAAAACTATTTGGAGAGTAATATTCTTCTCCTGATTGTAATAAGAAACTCAAAATGCAGAAGACAACAAATAGCTGGGGCATTTATTTCCTATGACCTATGTCAATTTTAGTTCAATTCCTAATGATGATATTCTCAATGTATAAAAATAAACTAATGTGTTATTAAATAAAATGGTGTTGACTGAAATTTATGAACATATGTCAAATATCCATTTTTTCCAGAATTTAAAATAGAACCAGTGGTAATATAATCAAATTTGTGAATTTCACATCCAATCATTGGATGTTAATCAAAAGTAAAATGCAGTAATATTTTTTTTCAAACTGATAAACAATCTTAGTCTTCCTTCAAACCTACTCTCTCACATTCCCCTTCTCTTTCTGTCTCCTATACTCTCTCTCTCTCTCTCTCTCTCTCTCTCTCTTCCTCTCTCAACCTCTGCCACCTTCTCACTCTCTCTCTTCCTCAATGGTCACCCATGAATTTTTTAAATGGCTAATTGATTTCCTTTGCTTCATTCAATGGCCATCCATGATTTTTCTACAATCTTCCAACCTTTCATACATAGCTACAAAATACATATTAATATATATTAAATAATATTTAATGTAAAATGTATATTATATAATATTTAATATATATAATATATAATCTAATATATATCTAATATATAGTTTTTGATATATAATATATCATATGAAGGATGGAGAAATGGGTGGGAGAAAGTGAAAAATCAAAATTTTGGCAAAATTTTTGGGTACCCGATTAGGCTCGGTATTGCTTTGTGCACCAAACCTACATGGTCAACTATTGAAATATCTCAAAAAAGTGTTTTTCCCCTATTTCTTTGAGTTCCAGACTTCGACAATGTAGCTGATGACTTTTTTTTCACTTGAATTTGATGAAATGAAAAGGGTATCTTAAGGAGATTATCAGCTTTCTATCGATATAATTGCTGTCAAATTTTGAATTCGGTAAGTAATTATTAGTTATTTTCTAACTGAGTTACCTCTAAAATGTTAATTTATATACTGATTGAAAAATGACTATAACTTTTAAATGGTATAACATTTTTGAAATCCAAAAAATGTGTCACATTCTATGCTTCGCCTACTATAAGGAAAAAAAAAATGTTTTGAATTTGGTAAAGTTTTGAATGAGTTAAGATGGTTAAACACGGGAGTTTTTTATTCTAAAAATGTTGTAGCAGAAAATTCATAATTAATTATTTTTTTGGAATAAAATTATAAAAAAATATGTGTCACATCCAGGTATGAGTCTACTACTTATATATAAAATCTTATAATAAAATATTATCATTTGATTATGATTAAGGTGGTCAAACATACACCTACTTCTTATTTTTTTCCAAAAATTTTTGTACTCCTGCATTGAAATCTATACTTTTCACCAATCATACTAACATTTTTTCAAAAAAGGCCTAGTAGTTTAGAAACTACATTCAATTTTCTACAGATTACATTCGTACAACTTTTTGATATTAGGCTAATAGCTAGTTGAAATTTTCACATCAAGTTGACTAACCTTGATTTGCTGATTTTTCATTGCCACTTAAGGGCATAGTTTGGCCCCTGATGATCTTGCACATACCCAATTTTGTTAGATTAATGGTTTGATTTAATATTTAATTTCTATTAAATACATTTAAATAGATCATTATATGACTTTGTATGATGAAATAATGATTGAATAATATTTGGGGCAATTGGAAATAATTGAAAATTATAAAGAAAAGTGAATGTTTATTAAATCTATGATTTAAAGTTATATTGAGTTTTATAGTGTAAATATTTATTAAACATTTCAAATAGATTAATTGATATTTTAAAAAAGATAAATATAACATATATGTGGTTATTTTGATAGGCATTGCATTATCATCATAAATTAGGTATTTGAGAATAAAAAATGTATTTTAATTATTAGTTATTTGAAATATTTCAAAAAGTGAAGTGAAAGTCTTTTTTTTTTAAAGAAAAAGAAAGAAAAAGAAAAAAGGGAGTTTTTTTGTTATTTTTGGAAAATTGTTTTAAGCTCTAAAACTCTTCTACATGAAGAAAATTTTGACTTTTTTGTTGCGAGAAATTGATTGTAAAGATTTTTGTGACTAGGAGCTCAACGGATTAGTCTCTTCAAATTCTTTTTGTTGTCCAAAAGATTAAAGCTATGATTGGGTATGTGAACAGATCTTCAATTTTAAAGTTTTACTCAAGATTAATGTAGAGTTTTATTGATTTCTCTCTTTATACTCATTATCTTCAATCCATATCACTTTTGTTTATTTATCAATAAGATTTAGACTATTTTATATTATTACACATTTTGATTTCATGCATTGTATCATTTATTTTGTAAACAAATGTAAAAAACATGCCCTAGGTAGTGTTATGCTGCCCAAATTCTTAGAAATGATGAAAATGTAAATTTTATGTTAAAAGAGGAGTTTTGGGAACTTTTAGAACCAAAGGGTATGTTTAAAATTTTGATTTTTGAAAAATAAAAATTGAAGCTACTTTAATGGATTTTATGAGAGTTTATGGTTTTATTTGAAAAATAGAAGAAATATAAAAAGTGAAATTTGGGTGTTTTGAATTCATATTATTTTGTTGTATGATAGAATGATATAATATAATTTCTTACTTGACTTAATTTGAGTCCATTCTTATATAATTATGGTCATTTGAAGATTGCATGTGAATAGTGATATAAAAATGCAAATGTGACAATTTATGTTAATAACAGAACTTCATTGTGAAACTAGAATTGCAATTTTATTTGAAAAGTGTGTTGTTGGGTAGATTTAGACCAATGAGTTTTAATTTTGTAGCTTAAATTCAAATTTGATTTTTTTTAACTTTTTATTCATCACACTATTTTGCATGTTGTCCAGAACCCTTCATTCATCATGTTGGACATGAAGTAAATTTTGATATAGTGTGTCTTTGTTACAAGGATTAAGAAGAAAAAATTGAAATGGTCATAGAACATTCTGAATATTTTTATATTTTCGCCTGAAAGTAGTCTTTCAAGTTAAAATGTTGATTTTAGAACCCTCATCAAATTTTGTCAAAAATTGATATTTTGTATCTTGGAGCTCTTTGTTCAATTTTTGGATAATAGATATGTCATGAAACATGTAATTATGTTTATATCCAATGTTTATTTATTAGATCACCTTAGGTTCCGTGCCCTTGATGTTGTCTCCAATTGAACGTGTGTTATGTAATCTACTTGCCTCAAGTGTTTTTTTTGTGTTAGTATAATTTTTCATTTGTTATTTTTCTTTCTTTTGACCTATCATACTGAGTCAATATCATCCATTTTGAAATAATGTATTTGTAATTGATTATTAAATTACTCCCTCTCGTATAAGTTGGTAATTCCAAAATTCAAATTGCATATTGTGAAAGTGGTTTATGTGTGTTTTACATGTATGTTCTCTTCATGCCTTAGAACTTGTTGAGTTTGGGATGAGATGTGGAGATGAAACCTCCTATGAGAGGCAAGGTATTGATTTTAGACTCATTATTTCTATGAGAGGATTATTGATTCTATGTGAGCTACTTGTGCTACACAATGACACTTTCTTATTTATTTTACCCTATTACCTAACCTCATTATAGATGAAGTAGAACCTTATATGCATTACTTTATAAAAAGTAGATAACAAATCTTTCTTATTCATTAGCTAAAATGAGTACCCTATGTTTTACGTGTGTGTAAGCCTATGCCCTCTTGTTTCATTTTTTTTGTGTTTGCGTCATGTGTTCATCTCCTACCATAGTGGGGTGGGCTTAAGGGTTCCACATGGTCAGGTGGCATTGTCAATCTCTTAATTTATTTGGTTCATGTTATGTCATTCTCATGTATGTTATTAAGGACTCATGTCCTATGCAATGTAATCTTGTATAATGGATCCTTAATTGAAGGAAACAAAAATATAAGCAACAATGAGATGCTTAGTAGTAGTTTTTGTGTTTCAGTGTCGGTACTAAACATGCTTGTTATAGCTCCTCTCTTGGTATTTTCATAGTTAAGGTTGTCATAGGAACACTTCAATTGGTACTTTGAAATGAATATCAGTATAATCTTGTAATTATGTTTCTAGTGCAATCGAGTGCTTGCCTTCTTGATGTGCCTATTTATGGTACTCCATGTGGTGGGCATTATTCTTCCTTCCTTTTTTCTTAGTTTTTTCTTTTAAGAACATCAATAAGATTATCGTATGATAGATTATTCTATCGTATAAACTGGTATTTCATCATACTACAAAATATTTCTTTGTATAATTTAGGAACTTCATCGTATGCCATTTAGAGTTTCATCATTTTTGGTAAAGTCTTTTATCATATGATAAAGTAAATGATTTTATCATTTATCAAAGAGTGGCACTTACGGCCTTGGCCAAAAGATGTAAGTTGACTTTTTAGATGGGTATGTGTAGGATCATGGTATGTCAAAAAGTGGCGATGTGAAAAAAACTTATTTTCACTCGTATAAAACCGCACAAATGTATATGTTGAATTTTTAGTAGGAATGGGTGTCAATACACCTAGTCAAGCCAAAATCCAAAGAAAAAGGCTTAATCGAATATCCGATAATATCAGATATCCGATATTTGCTAGTAAATATATTAGACTATACCCTAGCCGTGTTCAACATTTTCTCATTGTGAAAATGTGAATGCGGCTAGGGTTATTGGATATCAGCTTTCAAATCCCCTATCCGATTTTTCTTGAATCAAAAGATATGTGGAAGCTTGTAATTTTTGTTGTTTTTATTGTTTGTATATTTTTAAATAGAAATTTATAGTTTTTTGTATAAAAATTATGGTAGCAATGAGTTTTTTTATTGTTTTTTAAAATTCACTGTAATTGTATATTTGTTTTTTCATTGTTATCAGACATGGAATTAGAAAACCCTCCTAATGATCCTACAAACAATCTAGAACCACCTCCCAACAATCCCCCACCTCCAGAAGACGTACCTATCACAAACCCTCACTATTTAGAAGATCTAATAGGAGATAATCTAAATGAACTTAGAGGATTTCAAACCACCTATGCCAATATCCCCACATTGCACCCCATGTTTATGACATTAAACTCAATTATTGAAAATATGGAGAAACTTACACAACAACGTAGTGTTGCACTTCTTTGACGCAATTCCATGCACACCCAGTTTGACAATGGGCTTGATTATGATCAAGTCATGAACCTAAATATAACAAACATAACATAACTAATCTTTTTGTGGATCCTAAAACTGGTCTAAAAGTAGACCATAAAAAACCCAAGTTGCCAATTAAATGGTGCACAAATAGTGATATACATGACAACTTTTGGGACCGTTGGTGGATGGTTTTTGATAGACCACCTCACAAAAATTTGGATGTCCCATTTTATTTTATTAAAAAATTGTATGTTGAATTTGTGCTTGGTCACAAGGTGAATTATTGGAGTCTGAGACCGAACCAAGGTGTAGATTTAGGCGCTCCTCAGGATAGGCCATGGGCACAACGGGTGAAATCTTGCACATATGTCACCCCTCCCAAGATTTCACCACCTCCCACAGTGCATCATCCTGATATTATTGTTGAGGCTAGCTCATAGACTATTTGAGCCATTCACACCTTGAGTGATTTGTTGGTTACAAAGAGCATGACATTATTTCCTCCTAATTCTGATGCTTCTAGCACTTCCACATCCTCCATGAGCTCACATGTTTATGTGCCCCAAACTTTCATTATATGCAAGAATTTTTTCTTAGGTGCCCTGACTGATAGTGAGGCATATAATTTTGCCTTCGATGTCAACAATTCTACATAGCACACTACATGCACTAAAGTAGCTCATGGAGATGTGCATCAGGAGCCTATAGAGCCATGGAATACCACTGTTATGGTAAGGGTAAACAACTCACTTTTTACATTGTATTTAAATTTTATTATTCATAATTTTATTAGAATTTCCTTATAATAATTTCTCACTTATGTCTTTTTATGTGTCACATTTATGTTTAGTTGATGATAGAGGAGGAGATGGCATAGGTGGAGAGATATGTTGGTGTTTTTCCTTGCAGGACCAAAATTGAATCAATAGATGGGCTAAGTTCTCAGGGTAGGCACTCAAGTTTGACAAGGGAAAAGGCAAATTGATGAGGATTGAAAGGAATCCTCCTTCTTCTTTGAGCTCCACATCACTTAGGCAGGTATACCTCATCTACACACACATACATCTTGTGTCAAACTATAGGCCTACAGGTAACTGACTATGGAATGGTTCTCAAACCCCTATAGGTATCCTATACCTCAATGAAACCAAGATCTCATGCAATAGCCCTACTTGCATAGAATGGGTATGAAAACCAGACACCTATCCTAACAACATGAAAGGGAAAGGGTGGAACTAAATGTAAATGATTTAATGATGGGCTTGAAAAGTTTCCTAAGACACCCTAAGTCTCTCATAGACTAGTGTCTTATCCAATGGGCCATAGAGTCAAATACCCTATTGCAATAGATAGCTATGAAAAAAGAAAGCAATAAATTCAATGTGTTGATCCCTGACATCAATCACACACCATGACCAAACCTCACTTCAACAACCCACCTGTGTATCCAAATATGTTGTTACCCATCCAAATGTTTTTAACCCTCCCCTTAGAAGAGACCAATAAATAGATAACACATTGACCAGCATCCACTGGAAGACAAGCATGACATATCTTTGACACCTCAACTCATACATACATGAAAAATAATCCTAAACCAGTTATCTCTACAAAAACAACTCCACTTGCAAACACATAGGAAATGCAAACAGACAAATCAAACACCCTTGATGTATGATTAATGAATTTAGAATTCAAATGGAGATAGCATGGTAACAATAAGAATAAATTGAGTGCTCATACATAAGACAAATCAACTACAACATGTATCATATTCTCTGAACAAACAAAGGAAGAAAGAACACCCTATATGCAGAGAGAAAGAGAAAATCTATAGGAAAAGGACCCTTCATGGAATCAATTCTCCTCAAAAATTGCAGAAGAAGGAACCCCTAAAACAACCAACACCACTCCCTTTATAACCCCTAGTAATCTTGGAATTCTAAAAGGATGCATCAAGCTTTAGATGACTAGGGTTAGGGTTCCAACAACTACACCAACCCTAATTACAACAAAAAATCAAAATTCACAAAGGGAAAACCAAGTACAGGTCTGTCAAATCCAAGGCTGATCTTCACGAATGAGAAAAATCTCTAAGAAGTGTAGGAAGATCATAAATTTCACCATACAAACCAATTTGATCAGATGTGAAAAATGCCTTAAGCAACCAAAAATATCCATCCCCACATGGTACAAACCTTTCTGCAATCGATCATGTCAACCTGGACCACACTGTAACAACCGGTGCCACCAAACAAATCAAATCTGGCCTCTAAAGCAATTAAAACCAGTCCTTTATGTCACTGGAAACCCTCAAAAAATTTCAAATTTGAAATTCAACAGTCACTTCATGGTGCCTGCAATATATCGGCGGTCATGATTTAAATTTGGGCCAACTTTAAGTCCTAACCATCAAATCCTTCCTTTTCTCAGGCTTCAAGTTTTTAACTCACTTCTATCTTCGAGTTAACTCTTAGCGAACACGTGACAAGGCATTTCCTTATTCATGAAATGAAAAAATTAACCACTTCCTAACCCCACGAACTAGCGAACAAAGGAAAGTTATTAACCCCGGTCTCTTATTTAGCAAACTGGCGAATGAAGACTTTTCGCCAATTCACAAAAAATTTTATCTCACCGCTAATTCATTTAGCTATTATGTGAACACTTATTCGCTGGATCACCAGTCGATTTAGAGCATCACCAATTTATTGTGCGAATGAGTGAGGCCTTTGAAATTTTGTTAGGCCACCAAAACTTTATCCCAACGACCAAAAGATTGAGGAAATTAACCATGCCCACATCAAGAAGATCGACGGTTGTCTCATCTTCGCATAGACCTCCAAGATTCCTCCAGATCATGAGACAACTGTCAGATGAAGAATCTTACCCTGCCCTGATAGCCCTCTGACAGGATATGAAATCAACAATTGGCGCAAGATTTTAAGTCTTTGACACATCTCATAAGAACTTACGCCCATCATTGATTTACTGACAATGTTAGGACCCTCTGATGCATTCGGAAACCAGGTTCCACTGACAAATGCCAATGTGTTAATACATGGACCAATCATATACCACCAACTATGCTTACATGTTACCTTGGACCCACTGATAGCCTTTACATTAGATTCCAAATCGACATCTATGGCATGATCATGAAGGGGAAGAATATTGTAATACCCCTCGCAACTTATTACTGTTGAGACTATGTTTAGTTTGATACTATTTTATTTTAGTTGATTAGATTAGACATATTTCATATGTTATATTTATATTGTGGTGTTTTATTTGACAACTATACTTTAGATGTTAATTATCATGTTGGAACTGGAACAAAACATTATGTGATGGTTAATTTTAGTAATTATGGATTTTATATGATGTTTCAATGTATGTAGTAATTGATGTAATTTAGTTGATTATTTGTATATGGTACTTACCCCATACCTGCATGTGTATGGTATTGTGTTTATTACTACGTATGTCTTCTTTTCTGTTTGACGTGCATGTATGGTAGTGGAGGAGGCGTAGTTACCTGCATTGAGTCGGGTCCACACGTCCCAGCCATCCCTACCATTGTCTGCTATTATGTTTATATATGCACATGTACATGCAGTGGTTTTATGCAAGTTGCAGGTACCGGGCATTGACTTCCCTAGCTTGACAGGATGAGTGTGCCCTCATTATGTCTCAATGGCGGAGAAGGGGAGTTAGCACTTAGGCCAATTCCCTAGCCCAACCTAAGTGTCCTAGAGGAATGGATGGAATCTCACTTGACTCACCCAATTCGAATCCGTTCTAGCCGAACGAATTCGATACACTTTCCCTGTTGAGCATGAAATTGATCCTAGGATTATTCCTTGCATGTGTCGTATTTGGTTGTTGGTGATTGATATGTTAATCATGTTAGCAGTTTATGTTATGATACATATTAGTAAGTATATTGTTATTGGTATGATAAAATATGATTATATATATATATATATATAATTAACGTATATACAATTAATAATATTATTATTACAAGTGACATAAGGTATACATATATATATATATTATATACATACATACATACATATATATATATATATATATATATATATATATATATATATATATATATATATATATATATATATATATATATAATTAACGTATATACAATTAATAATATTATTATTACAAGTGACATAAGGTATACATATATATATATATTATATACATACATATATATATATATATATATATATACATACATACATATATATATATATATATATATATATATATATATATATATACATACATACATATATATATATATATATATATATATGTGTGTGTGTGTGTGTGTGTGTGTGTGTGTGTATACCTTATGTCACTTGTAATAATAATATTATTAATTGTATATACATTAATTATATATATATATATATATATATTATTTGTGTATATAGATACAACTTATCGTATAATTTGTAAATATGAGAGTGACATTTTTTAATTTAAATGATGGATAGAAAAAAAGAAATAAAAAGGAAATAAGATGAAATTCCATGTCACTTTAGAAAAAGAATAAAATAATAGGTTGTAGCAGAAAGTGCAATTAATAGGTATGGGAAGGAAATGAGAAGTAAAAAGGGGGTCATTATTATTCTTTTGGATATGCAAATTTGGAGGAGGGAGAAGGAATGAATGAGTGTCTATATAGTAGATGATCCATCTCACCGAAATTCATAGGTACCTAGCCACTGCATCCGCCTAGTACATAGGAACAAAAATTGTATACGTAGATCACTCAA
>BSBK01003074.1:0-75000 GCA_027943335.1 Chamaecyparis obtusa | reverse complement strand
GGTCACTTGGGTCAAACGTGGTCACAAGTGTCTGGTGACTCCATCGGTAGAACGAGGTTGTCACTGATGTTTACCCAGCTAAATAGAGCTGATGGAGCAGATGGTTCGATGCCAGGTCAGACGGTTTGCAAGATATGCTACTGAGCCGCTTTCAACTGACCCTCACTACAAGTTTTGGCATCGACTGAGATCATCTTGCTAAATGCAAATGAAGTTGAATCACCCAAAACTGAGAGAGTTTATTGTAGACCTTAGATACATGATCACATGGCTACTAATTTTTTATCAATACCTCTCATGAGCTCCAAGATACGAGCCCTGGAAAATCACTGCCCAATCATGCTTAGTGCACCTTGGGGTCACTTGGATTGGGCATGGTCGCAAGCATTCTAGTGACTCTGTGGGTGGAATGGGGTTGTTAATAGAATTTACCTAGCCAATCAGAGCTAATAGAGTAGATTTTTTGATGCTAGATCAGACGGTTTGAAAGATACGCTGCTAAGACACTTTCAACTGACTCTCACTACAAGTTTTTGCATCGACTGAGATGGTCTTTCCAAATGCAAATGAAGTTGAATTGTCCAAAATTGAGAGAGGTTATTGTAGACCTCGAAAACATGATCTCATAGCCCATGATGGTGTAACTCCCTACTAGGGAACCCAAGAGAATTTAACCTAAACATGCTACTAAGTTTGGTGAACAATTTTATTTTTTATAAAGTTAATAAACAAGATAACAACAATGCAGAAGCAATTATCATTTACTCACATTGATACAACATCCACAGTAGATTACTGTTATACACTAAGTTTGCACCTTTGTCTCAAGCTCTCTTGGTCTTGATAACTTAGTATAACATGGGAATCATCTCTAGGTTGTGGGACCTTTGCTAACTAGGATGAGACCTCTAGGTTCTAGGCTGGTTCCTCTTGGATAATCACCTTAATTTGCTTCTAGACATGAAAGTAAACTTTTGAAGGGAAAGGGGTAGAAGGAATACTTATAAAGGGAAATGACTGAAAGTAAAATACCTACTAGGTGATGCACTAAAATTAGGGTTTGGATCTTAGTATAGAGGAATGGAATTAATGAGAGGCTCAAGTCTAGTAGGTCACAACTCAGTGAATAGGGTTGCGTAAGTATTTCATAGAAGGGTCTAAACATAAGACACAATTTATGACCTGCGAGTAGACATTAACTTCTACAACTCAGTGTATGAATGAGACAAGACTGTTAGGGGGCTAAAGTATACCCACAAAAGAATTTGAATCAGATCAAACACAATAACATACAAAATTACAGAAAATAAGAGGGATCAGGAACCCTAAGTTGTCATTGAAAATATACATATACTTTTATTCAATAAGAGATGACCCAAACAAGGAAGCATAGGGACATGAAGGATTGTCACAAAATACCTCTGCAATAACTAAATGATCAATGGGAGAAATACAACTGTATAAGCTAGTGGGTAGAAATGATAACATAGATGGCCTTTAAGAAAAGATGAATTTTCTTCTACAAATTGTCCAACTCCTGAGCACTAAAGCCTCCAAAACAATATATACATACTCAACTACATGCAGGCAGGAGTCAAAATTAACCTAACTAGGGTTACAGATCTAGAATAATATCAAACCCTAAAGGTACACTGCTGACCCATCATGAAAATCTCTGAGAATCAGTCATCAAATAAGATCTTTCTCTTTGCACATTGACCTTGGATTGAGTCCACCTGCAGGCACAACAACTTTGACCCATCTACCCACCTGCAACTCCACTAAGCCATGAAGGCTTCAAATCTGATCTTATTTCCCTGGAAGAGGTACTGCTTGCAAAGTTGGTGCCATCTCCTTCTAGCACTTCCTGGCATGAAAATATGACACAGTACCCTACAACACCAACCAACGGTCACCTCCATCACCCTCTCAACCACAACTATCTTGAAAAATCTATTCCTGAGCTACCTGACATTGTGCATGGCCGAAAGAACATAAAACCCTAGCAAAAATTAGTAGAAAGCATACAAATTTTGAAATATAATGGCTAGCAACAAATTTTAAAACATTATCATTGATAAAAAACCCTTCTCGGCAGATGAACAACCTAGATGCACTGAGAAAGAACACCTAAAATTCCCCTCTGACAAGTCAACTACCACCATGGCAGTCGACAACCAATAAAAAAAATGAGCAAATCAGCGTCTCTGACAAATTGGACCCATGATCTTGAGAACACCATCAGATGGCTTTCGCTATACCACCATCGTAACAATCGAGCACTTTGAGCCTGCGGTGTAATGACAGCCATGAGATCTGATCATGTTTTACCTTCTTTAGAAACCCCTGACCCCACAGGCCCACTAACTTGGCTACATTGCACATCAAACAACCAATCAAACTATGCTATTTCAGATACATGGTGCTATTAGTAATGAATGTAAAGTGTTTTGGCAATCATTCTATAGCAGTTGTTGTTGCATTCATGACTTGGATTGTCATTGATGTCAACACAGTGATATTCTAGATATTAGCAAGAAAGAAGGTACAATTTTGTTTTGCGCACATATTGTATTGTAGATTGGATTTTTCATAGTTGATGGTATGTTCTTTGGTGTGTTATTAACCTATGATTAATAGCACAAAAAGAAATTCATTCGTTTGTAATAGTTATGAGCATTTTGGTGAAAGTAGTGTTTAGACAGTGTTTCTGTGTAGCGATGTTTGGAAATCGAAGGATATCTCTTAGCTGGGATGGAATCTGATTTTGCACAGTTAAAGGGATGTTAGAGACTCATTAATGATGACATGGTTCATAGTGCAAACTTTGAGGATATGTTTGGAGAAAGTTACAGTAACTGGAAGCCAATAGTTTTATGTGAATTCTATGTGTAGCGTGTAGAATTTATTATTTTGTAATTAAGGACTGACTCATTTGTAATTATTTGAGTTTGGTTTATAAGAAGGAATTTTTTCCTTATTTTAATGTGTACTATGAAGAGTGAGATGCAAATATATGCATGAAGTGAAGAAAAGAGCTAATTCAGTCATGAAGGAAGACTTGTGAGTACAGAGATCTGGAATTGTCATCTTGTGTAGCAGAGAGTGCAGTTTTGGCATAGTGTGAAGGAGGTAATATATTTCATATTATTCTATTGAATAATTCTAAGATCTTTTGGACAGTGGGTTCAGAGATCTTGCCTTGAAGCTATTTGGGCAGTGGGTCCTTCTGTCTTCCATAAACTCTTAACCGGGTTAGAATCTTTTAACAGGGATTCAAAATCTCCTAACAAGGATTTATATGTACTAAATGTATTTCATAAGACTCCTAACAGGGTCCATCCTCTAACAAGGAACTTTCATATTAGTGCATCATTTTGTGGGTATCATTCCCACCAGGGTTTACTCTTTTCAAGAGGTTCCCTAGTTAACATATCTTGTGTTATTGTGCAATTGTGTATGATTATCTTTCTATGGTTGATCGGTACATTGATTATATTGTTTAAAGCTATTGAATGGATAAATTATTTGATAACTAATTCACCCCCCCTCTCATTTATCTTGGGGATCTTTACTTTCTAACAATTGGTATCAGTGCGATAGGTCCTTGAAAGAAAAGTTTAACAACTTAAGGAGATCCATGGTAAATTTTAGAAAAGAAAGCCCTAAGTTTGATGGAGTAAATTTTGACAGCTAGAAATAAAAGATGAAGACACATCTATTGTGTTTGGGAGCAAGTTATTGGTTGATTACAAAGAATGAGAAGACTATCATTGAGGAAGATAATCTAGAGGCAAGAACTACAGATGAACTAGATCTATTCATGTGTAACATACTTGCAAGAGAAGCACTTTTATCAACACTACTAGAGAATGAATATAGTTAGGTAAGATGTTTGAAAACATCTCATGCAATTTGGAAAGCTTTACATTCTACTTTTGAAGGTGATGAACATGCAAAGAAGGCTAGATTACATAATTGGATTTGTGCATTTGAATATATCAGAATGATGGAAGATGAATCTATTAGAAGCTATATTGGTATGATGTCTAAGATTGTGACAGGAATAAAGTCTTGTGGAAGTGATAAGATAGAGAATGAAGTGATATGGAAAATTTTGAGAACTTTGACACCAGTATTCAAGTAGACAATGCAGATGATTGAACAAGTGATACCTTGTACATCAATATTTTCAAGAGAGACTCTTCTTGGAAGATTAGAAATAGCAAAGATGAACTTGAGATTATCAGGAGAGCTACCTAGAATGGAAACAACATTCAGTGCTCTTAGCATTAGACCTACAAGAAGTACTAGTGTGAATGGAGATTATGCCAGCAGTAGCAGATCTGAGGAAGATAAGAAGATTGAAGAAGGTATTGCATTACTTGTAAAAAGAGAACCAGATGGTAAGAAAATCTTTAAATGTTGGACTTGTCAAGAATATGGTCATTTTGCATCTAAATGTCCTAAAAGAGTTAAGAAGTATAGAAGCAACTTTAAACCTAGGAGATCTAAAGAATATTATTATGCAAATGATGAAGATTTTGAAGTAGGAATTGAAAAACATTTAAGTGACAGTGATAATGATAACTTTGAGGAAATAGGATTTGTAGCAATTAAAGAAGAAAGTTCTGAATCTGATAAAAGGGAAGAAAAAGCATTAGTTTCACAAGTTGAAAAGAAATCTAATTAGATTATAGACAGTGGTTGTTCACATTATATGACTGGAGATAAAAGAAAGTTTGTTAAGTTAGATAATTATGATGGAGGAATTGTTAGGGTTGGTAACAATGCACCTTGTTTGATTAAGGGTATAGGATCTATTACTCTTAATGGAAAGACTAACACTGATGATGTTTACTTTGTTGATGGACTAAGACATAATCTACTAAGTGTTGGACAATTGGCTGATAAGGGTTATCAAGTTTGGTTTTTTGAGAAAACTTGTGTGATAAAAGATAAAGATGGAAATCTGATTGGAAAAGGATCCAGAACTAGAGGTAATGTATTTCAGTTGAATCCTACTAAGATGACATGTTTGATAACTAGGATTGATGACATTTGGTTATGGCATAAAAGGTTTTGTCATATAAAATTTGATAATATTGTCAAGGTGAGCACTACACTTGCGGTAAGAGATTTACCTAGAATTATGAAACCTACTAACATGATTTGCAAAGAATGTATGATGGCAAAGTGGAAAAGGAGTTCATTTCCTAATAAGAAGTTCACATCGGCAGAGAAGTTGGAGATTGTTCATACAGACTTGAGTGGTCCTACTAGGACTAGAGGATTCTATGGTGAAAGGTATTTTATGATTCTTGTTGATGATTTTACAAGAATGATGTGGATTTATTTTTTGAAAGAAAAATCTAAAGCATTTGATAAATTTAAGATCATGAAAAGCAAAATTGAGAATGAATTTGGAATGAAGATTAAGTGTCTAGGATCTGATAGAGGTGGTGAATTTACATCTAGAGAGTTTAACACTTTTTGTGAAATGAATGGTATTAAGAGACAAATTTTAGCCCCTAGAACACTAGAACAAAATGGTATTGCAAAAAGAAGGAACAGGTCAATAACTGAAGCAACAAGAGCTATGTTGTTTGAAAATGATTTGGCTAAAAAATTTTGGAGAGAAGTAGTGAACATAGCAGTATACACTATGAACAAAATACAAATCAAAGCAGATACAAACAAGGCACCTTATGAATTATGGTTTGGACATACACCCTCAGTTAAGTATTTTAGAATTTTTGGAAGTAAATGTTATATTAAGAGAGATGATGATATAGGAAAGTTTGATCCTAGAAGTGATGAAGGAATATTTCTTGGATATTCTTTAAAAAGCAAGGCATATAGATGTTATAACAAAAGAACTAAGACTATTGTTGAAAGTGCAAATGTAAAAGTTGATGAGAAGTTTAAAATTCAGGAAAGAATGCTTGATTATGAATCTGATGGAGAAGCACAACCTCAGCCTAACATTGAAAATGTAGAATTATTTTTTGAAACTAACAATGATTTTCTGAATGAAAGTCATACTGAAGAAGACAAAGAAGAAAACAGAGAAGAAAACAGAGAAGAAAATAGAGAAGAAAGCAGAGAAGAATCTATAGTCGGAACAAGATCAGTAACTATGACACCTAACAGGTATACTTCAAGACATCACCCTATTGAGAAAGTTATTGGAAGTATAGATAGAGGAGTTTTGACTCGAAATAAGGTACATTTATGTTTGATTTCTCAAATTGAACCTAAGACTACTAATGAAACTTGTGAAGATGAACATTAGATCAATGCTATGAAAGAAGAACTAGAGCAGATTGAAAAAAACAAGACATGGGAATTGGTCACTAGACCTAAAGACAAGAATGTGATTGGAACAAAGTGGGTATTCAAAAACAAGATGAATGAACAAGGAGAAGTGATAAGAAACAAATCAAGATTGGTATGTAAAGGATATTCACAACAAGAAGGAATTGACTATGAAGAAACTTTTGCACTTGTGGCCAGACTTGAAGCAGTGAGAATGTTTCTAGCATATGCAACTTACAAGAAATTCAGAGTGTATCAGATGGATGTGAAGTCAACATTTTTGAATGGTGAATTGGAAGAAGAAGTCTACATTGAGCAGCCTGAAGGTTTTCCTTTGACACAAGAAGGAGATGTGGTATGTAAGTTAAAGAAAGCTTTATATGGATTAAAACAAGCACCTAGAACTTGGTATGCAAGATTGGATAAGTATTTATTGAAATTGGGATTTATAAAAGGAACAACAGATAGTAACTTATACAAAAAAGAAATTGAGAATGGTTTGTTGGTTATAGTTATATTTTTTGATGATATTATCTTTGGAGGAGAAGATGAAGCTAGTGACAAATTTATAGATGAAATGAAGACTGAATTTGATATGAGCATGATTGGAGAAATGAAATATTTTTTGGGATTACAGATAACACAAAGCAAGGAAGGTATATTTGTAAGTCAGACTAAGTATTTAAATGAATTATTGTAAATATTTGGAATGGAAGATTCTAAACCTATTGGAACACCTATGGTAACTGGACATAAGTTATCTAGCAAAGATGAGACACCAGCAGTTAAGCAAAAAAAGTATAGATCTATGATTGGAGGATTGCAGTACTTGACACATACAAGACCTGATATAGCACATTCAGTGGGGATTGTAGCAAGATTTCAAGTAGAACCTAGAGAATCACATTATGCAACAGTAAAGAGGATACTGAGATATCTGAAAGGAACAATGGATTATGGATTATGGTATGAGAATTCTGATGATTTTACCTTATGTGCCTATACTGATGTAGATTGGGGAGGCAGTGTTGATGACAAGAAAATCACCAGTGGTGGAGCCTTTTTTCTTGGAGATAAATTTGTCTCTTGGCTAAGTAAGAAGTGGAATTGTACTTCACAAAGCACAACAGAAGCAGAATATGTTGCAGCAGCAAATAATTATAATCAGATTATTTGGATGAAGTAGATGTTGAAGGATATTGGAATAAAGTTTGATGAGCCTATTGTTATACATTGTGATAACACCAGTATAGTGAGTATGTCAAAAAATCCTATTTTACATTCTAAGACTAAACATATTGAGATCAAGTATCATGTTGTAAGAGAGAAAGTTGCAGAAAAAGAAGATTGGAGTACATAAGTACAAAGGAGCAGATAGCAGATATATTTACAAAGCCTTTACCTAAGGATACATTTGTGTATCTAAGAGGTATGCTTGGGGTTATGCCCCAACCTATTTTTGAGAATTGATGTAGATGATTGCATCCGTCCAGTGGTATATGAGCCCTATCTTTCTTCTGGATTAGATGTTGGAACTTCCTCTATGGGGGAGTTTATGAGCTGAGTCATGAGGACTCTTGTTATTGTATTTTTCTGAAAAGTGTCTTTTGACATTAAGTTTTTGTTGACTTAGTGATAGAATTTCTATCATTGATGTCAATGGGGGAGAGATATACATGAAAAACATTGTGGATTGTATGAGAGAGATGAATAGGAAAACAAAGCAAGATTTAATTTGATATTTTGCAGTGATGTTGCAGTGTTGGATTTTTGGAACATTGGATGTTTTTCATCTATGTTGCCATCAATGCCAATGGGGGAGATTGTTAGGAATGAATGCAAAGTGTTTTGGTAGTCATTCTGTAGTAGTTGTTGTTGCATTCATGACTTGGATTGTCATTGATGTCAACACAGTGATATTCTAGATATTAGCAGGAAAGTAGGTACAATTTTGTTTTGCACACATGTTGTATTGTAGATTGGCTTTTGCACAGTTGATGGTATGTTCTTTGGTGTGTTATTAACCTATGGTTAACAGTGCAAAATTCATTCATTCATTTGTAAGAGTTATGAACATTTTGGTGAAAGCAGTGTTTAGACAGTGTTTCTATGTAGCGATGTTTGGAAATCAGAGGATATCTCTTAGCTGGGATGGAATCTAATTTTGCATAGTTAAAGGGATGTTGGATAATCATTAATGATGACGTGGTTCATAGCACAAACTTTGAGGATATGTTTGGAGAAAGTTACAGTAAATGGAAGCTGACAGTTTTATGTGAATTCTATGTGTAGCGTGTAGAATTTATTATTTTGTAATTGAGGACCGACTCATTTGTAATTATTTGAGTTTGGTATATAAGAAGAAATTTTTTCCTTATTGTAATGTGTACTATGAAGAGTGAGATGTGAATATATGCATGAAGTGAGGAAAAGAGCTAATTCAGTGATGAAGGAAGAGTTGTGAGTACAGAGATCTGGAATTGTGATCTTGTGTAGCAGAGAGTGCAGTTTTGGCACAGTGTCAAGGAGGTAATATATTTCATATTATTCTATTGAATAATTCTAAGATCTTTTGGACAGTGGGTTCAGAGATCTTGCCTTGAAGCTGTTTGGGCAGTGGGTCCTTCTGTCTTCCATAAACTCTTAACCGGGTTAGAATCTTTTAACAGGGATTCAAAATCTCCTAATAGGGATTTATATGTACTAAATGTATTTCATAAGACTCCTAACAGGGTCCATCCTCTAACAAGGAAATTTCATATTAGTGCATCATTTTGTGGGCATCATTCCCACTAGGGTTTACTCTTTTCAAGAGGTTCCTTGGTTAACATATCTTGTGTTATTGTGCAATTGTGTATGATTATCTTTCTATGGTTGATCAATACATTGATTATATTGTTTAAAGCTATTAAATGGATAAATTATCTGATAACTGATTCACCCGCCCTCTCAGTTATCTTGGGGATCTTTACTTTCTAACAGTTGCATCTATCTAACATTGGACCCACTGCTTGAGATACCAATCTAATGGCGGGTGTATGATCTCATAGCCCCAGAATATTCCTTACACTTTTACACCAGCCATAGATCCTTACCTTTTTGAGACACCTATGACAATGGACCCACAAAAAATCTAGTCATCACCACACGGACCAACCAAATTCAAGCAATTCAACACATAAGGACCCACCGAAGGAAGTTCTGACACCAACCAAGATCGGTGGCTATCATAAGATCATGAGCCCTAAGACAAACCCTTGCAAAGATACACCAGTCATCGATCCTCTGTAGATGTCAAAACCTCTTGACCGTTGAAAGGGCCTGGCCCTACTAATAGATTTCCACTTGTACTTGACCTCAGCCAATCACAAGCCACCAAAATGGATACACATTGCATCTTTCTTTAACATAGGACCCACTGACAGAAGCCAGGTGATAAAGTGAGATCTATGGCTATCGCTATACCACCATGATAAAACATGTGCATCTTGAGCCCCCGCTATAACGATGACCACCCGATCTGATTAGAACTTAACCCACCAAGGAAGATGGCCCCACTGACATCCTGCTGAATCACTAGACCGATGATGAATTAGGAGCTGCCAAATAAGGTGAGGTGGCACTGGTCCCACTGACACATTGGACTCTGCAAGAAAAAGAAATTGATGATCATCACTAGATCTGATGGAATCTTTCAGTGCCATAAGATCATGCGACCACCGTCAGATCAAGAATCTTGTCTTGGCCTCTTGAACTAAGACCGCCAACTTAAATGGTAACCACTCGCAGGATCGTTGAGTGTTAAGGGGTTAACCACTAGGAATCAGAGACTTGGTGACTAAAGGATTTAAAAAGGGGCACATGCAAATTGGAAACTTAAGTGATCAGGAAAAAGGTAACATGAAAATATAACGTGGCCAAAGTTTTTTTTTGGATTTTTTAATACCAATGGCTAGTTTTAAACCTTTCAAATGCAGACCAGGGAGTAAAATAATTTGTAGAGACCAGAGAACATGGAATAAATTCATGAAATTTTTTTTTGGGGTGCTAGACATGGTAAAAATAGAGGCTTGGGTATGGTTTTTAGCCAAATTTGAATGCATAGGGAAATTTGGGTAACATTTTGGCAATTTTTGCTGGATGTTAGCCTGCTAGACATAGGAAACTAGTGACCTTGATAATCCATTGGGCATGGGGTCATCAAAATTTCCAAATTCTTTCAAAGAGGCAAAACTAGAACTGTGCTCAGAGAACTTCATGGAAAATAGGGAACTAAAGTAGAAAGCAAGGAAAGGAAAACAGGGGAACTTTACAAAATTTACAGAGAGGGGTTAACCTCAAAACAAGGCTTTAGGTGGAAACCATTTATAGAGATAGGTAGGGGAACTCCTTCCACATTTGATAGTTGGAAAGCATTGGATCCCCTACACTCTGTGATTACAAATGGCCCACCCCAAAAGGAGTCAAATTTTGTGTACCTGCCAGGTCTAGACCTGAACTCATCCCATTTGAGGACTATGTCTCCAACCTTGAAGTTTCTAATTTTGGCCCTTCTATCAAAGCTCTTCTTTGTTTGATTCTGATGAAACTCCATATCTTGCATTGACTTTCTTCTGAGTTCTTCTAATTCTATCAATTGAGCATATCTGATATGTAAGGGATCCTTTTCATCAAATAGGGCATATTGAGTAGCTAAGTCTAGAGCTAGTAATTCTATTGAAATGGACAACTTAGCCTCCTTACCATATACTAACATGTAAGGAGAATTACCAAATATTTTCTTTGGGGTAATTCCGTCTAACCACAAGGTAGATTTGAGCTTTGTTTGCTAATCTCTCTGATTCTCTTGAAGAGTCTTCTTGATTATCCTAATCAAGTTCTTATTGGTGGGTTCTGCCAAGCCATTGCCTTGGGGGTAATAATTTGAACTAGTATTCAAATAAATGCCATTCTTGACTACCCACTCTAAGACTTTGAGGCCTGTGAATGCTAAGGCATTATCTAAGATGATGGAATCAGGAGTGCCAAACGTATGAATTAAATCATCATAAAAACTCAATACAACACTCTCATTTGCTTCTTTTAAAGAATTTGCCTCTGTCCATCTAGTGAAATAATCAGTTGCAGTAATTATCCATTTATGCCCTACACTAGATGGAGGGTTAATCATTCCTATTAAATCTATACCCCACTTCATGAAGGGCTGATTTATTCGAACTGGCTGTAGGGGCAAGGCTGCAAACCTCTCCTTTCCTGCAAACATGGAACACTTGATGCATCTCCTGACATAATCATGACTATCCTTAAAGATAGATGGCCAATAGTATCCAGCCCTCATGATTTTAAAAGCAGTATTCCTAGGAGAAAAGTGACTTCTAGAAGGTCCATCATGAAACTCAAATAGGACATCAGCTATCTTTTCTGAATCTATGCATCTCAAAAGGACACCATTTTGATCCTTTCTAAAAAGAACATTATCAATCAACACAAAAGAAATAGATTATAACCTATAATACCTCCTTTTTGTTGAATCCAAACCTGCAGGACATTGTCCTATCTTCAAGTAATTGATCATATTAGGCAACTAGCTTGTTGCCTTGGCTTGTTCTTCTGTAGAATGCACCACCAGAGATGCATCCATTTTCTTTGATTTCTTTGAACTTTCATCCCTTGCCAAATGTTTACAAAGACCTCTTCCTCTAACCAAATTGGTAGTTTGAACATCAATGTCATATTCCATCACCTTGGTGATCCAACTAGCTCTTTTCTCATTTAGGTCTTTGGAAAGCAAAAAATCTTTGACACTTGGATGAGTAACTTTCAAATGTACCCTACTATGAGTCAAAAAATATTTGAGCTTTTTAAGGCTCTTCACCACAACAAGTACATGTTTCTCTACAAAAGAGTATCTCTATTCATACTCTTCCAAACCTTTGCTAAAGAAAGCAATAGGCTACTCCAATCCATCTGAATTTCTTGAGTCAACATTGCAGATATGACATCATGACCTCCATAAGCATAAAGGATAAAATTCTTATTGAAATTTAGGTTTAAGAGGGCAGGAGCTTCTGTTAGGGCCTCTTTGATAGCCTAAAAATTGACTCTCCCTTCTTTGGTCCAACTAAAAGCTGAACTCTTCTTTAACATCACTGTCAAAGGCTTGAGTAAATCTGCAATGTTAGGCAAGAATCTCCTAACAAAATTAATCTTTCCTATGAAAGATTGGAGGCTTTTCTTATGATGTGGTAGGGGTAGCTCTAGGATAGCTACAATTCTCTCAAGATCCACTGTAATTCCCTCTTTGGATACTACATATCCCAATAGCTTTCCTTCATGAACTACAAACACACATTTCTTGGGATTAAGAGATATCCCAAATTCTCTACACCTTTCAAAAATCTTTCTTAAATGTTTGATATGATCTACTGCATGACTTGAATAGACAGTTATATCATCCAAGTAGACCAACACAAACTTGCACATTAGGCTCTTAAAGGCCATATCCATTGCCTTTTGAAATGTAGCACCTACATTTGACAAACCAAAGGGCATCTTTTGATCAGCCATGGTTCCCCACTTGGTTGTAAATACAGTCTTAAATTGATCCTTTTCATATACTAAGATCTAATTGTACTCTGAATAGCCATCCAATAATAAAATTCTCTCGAATCCAGAGACACATTGTAAGATTTGTTCCATGGAGGCTAATGGATGGTGGTCCCTTAGTGAGGCCCTGTTAAGATCCCTGAAGTCAACACATAACCTCAGTTCCACATTCTTCTTCCTGATAGGAACAAGGTTGGAAACCCAACTACTATGCTTAATGGGGTAGATGATACCACTCTTTATCAATTTGAGCACTTCTTTATGCATAAGTGGCTCAAGCTTAAAATTAACAGGCATTTAATTTTGCCTTACTGGTTTGGCATTAGGTTCTAATTCAATAGTGTGCTAAGCAAGGGCTGGATCAAAACCTTTGAGATCCTCATATTGCCATGCAAAAACATCACTAAATTCTTTGAATAACTGAGTGTAAGCTTGCTTTTCCAATTTAGTGTTCACTTTTCCAAATTGTAAGCTCTTACCTGGTTCCAACTCTAGTTCAACACAATGTTCTTGTTGGACTACCAGGCCAGCTTTTCTTTTCTTAACTTCATCATCCTTGTTGAAGCCAGTTTCCAAGGTGACAAGACCTCTAGGCATCTTATTGGACTTGAGTTGTATCACTTGATCACCATAGTTTTGAGATAACCTATCTTGATTGTGTTCTGAAAAAACATCTTCTTCAAACAAGAACTACAGAATTTGTTCATCATTGTCAAACACCTTCCAATTGACATCATTATCAAGAATAGAGGGTCTGAAAATCACTTTGATATGCTGCTAATCCACTTCTTTTGAAATGCTATTTGGGATGTCATATTGGGATCCAACATCAGCTAATCTATCTACATTTTGATTTAACTTTCTGGGGATGGCAACAATATTGAAAGCATGGAAATCTTCAATTGCATCCCGAACTCTATATTTGTATGGTTTCATAGTGTCATTTTTGGTTTCACTTATCCCTCTTACTTGGTTGACAATTAAATCACTGTCACCATAAACTTTTAAGGCCTTAAGCCCTCTTTTTCTAGCCCATTCTAGTCCATTGAATATGCTCTCATACTCTACAGTATTGCTAGTGCAGGAGAAACTAAATCTAAAGGCAATATAATACCTTTCTCCTTTTGGGGACACTAGCATAGCACCACCACCAGAAACATGTCTACTTTTAGCCCCATCAAAAACTAGTTCCCAAACTTGACAGCTCTAATCCAAACCAAGATCAGTATCCTCTTTGAGAAGTCTTGGCTCTATTACATCACTTTCTTGTATCAAATAGCTTCCCAAACCAAAATCCCAAATAAGATTTTCTTGGGCCTCTAAAGCTCTTTCATCTAGAAAAATATCAAGGATACTTTCTATCTTGGTGCTTGCTTCATTAATGGTTTGGAAGTCACTGTCCTCAAATATAGGGTAGTTCACATTGATGGTATTGGACACATATGGCTCTATATGGTGCACTGCTAATGGTTCTGACTTAATGGTGACCTTGGTCCCATACCTTGTATGAAATAACATGTGAGACCAATCAAAAGATAGATAGCCTCCTATCTTGGCTATAAACTCCCTTGAAAGACATATAGCAAATAATGCAAGGAGGTCTATGATATATATATCAAGGAGGATTGAGTAATTAGGACTAGCATGTAGGATTAGACTAGTATCCTTGGCCACACCTATAGTATTGACTAAGGATCCATCAAGTTGAGTAACCTTCTTTTGGAAGGGTTCATATTTTAGTCCTAACTAGTCAGCTACTTTCTTGGGCATTACAGTGCTAGTAGCTCCACTATCTACCATACAATTATGTACTAAAAATTTTCCAATGATTAAAGATACACAAAAGGGAGGTGGCTTTGAGTTCCTATCTTGCATGGTATTGGCCTTGGAGTTGTTACTTGGAGCCTCCTTTTCTTGATCAGTGCTAACCAACACTAGCTTTGTAGCCTCTTTTGTAGGTTGAGGAGTTTCTACCTTTGTCATGGCCTTCTTCAAAATTTTAAGCTGTCCTAGAAGAGCCAAAGAGTCCCACATGGACATGGTGACATTCACCTTCTTCATGTTGTCTACAATATTAAATGGTGTCATAGTGTGTATTCTTTGTTGTGTCTTTGGCATGATGGGCTCCACCTCTTTGGAACATTGGAATTCTTTGCTTGTAATGACAAGAGTCTCCTTAGGTGTGATGGGATTAGCCTACTGTAGTGGCTCTACAGATGTACTAGCTTTGGCATTGGAATCTGCTCTCTCCATGTCTTGAGCTCTTCTTTTTTCTCTTTTAAAGGCAACAAAAGTAGCCTCATCATTGACTCCATTGAAGTCCGGTTGCTCCCAATTGAAAAGAGTAGTTTCATTCTCTTGTGGTTCTTGTTGAGGAACTAAGCCATTGGATGAAGCCTCTGATTGAGCTTGTGAGGCATTTTGAACCATTAGAGCTTGGTTCATCCATCCATTTGAACATGTAGCTTGATTATGATGATGATTACAAGGAAAACACCATTCATTATCAATCACCATATTATTTTGACTAGGAACCATATCCCTCAATGGATTAGTAGAATTTAGAGGTGTAGGGTTATATGGTTGAAATGGTCTTTGATTAAAACTTTGTCTTTTTCCTTGATAGCCTCCTTGGTATGGTGGCCTATTTTGTTGATAAGGTTGTCCTTGATTCTGATATTGTTGATTAGGACCTTGGCCTTGTGTCTGAAATGGTGGTCTGATTCCTTGACCTTGCTTCTTTAGATTTGTGACCTCTTTAGTCAAGGTCTGCAACAAGTTGGTCATTTCTTGCTGACTACTTTGTTGGCTATTCTTTATCTCTTGTAACTCTTGAGAGAAACTAGTCCTCAGCTCTTGACCACTAGTACTAGCTTGGGGTGCCAATATGGTGGGAATAGGGGTCAATGGGGGTACTTGTGCAGGTGCAATGGGTTGAAGGCTAGGAAAAATGGGCATTGAAGGCCTTCTAGCAATCATGCCTGCTTGGATTAAACAATTTTTAGCCTTGACAGCTACGTCAAAAGCCGGAGGTAAGGAAGTACCACCCATAGACTGGATCATGAAAGAAATTTGACCATTTAGAATTTGTAAATAGTAAAGGAAAGCATGGTCAGCTGATGGTCTCACAAAGACTGGGATTCCATTCTAGGTTTTAAGGAATCTACCATTATAATCTGTCATTTGTTCTTGAAGGTCTCTCTTAATAGTTGTTAACTGCTCAACTAGAGACAAGTTATTTGATTTATCCTCAAAATTTTTACTTAATGCATCCCCTACCTCATCCCAAGAAGTAATAGAACCAACAATTAAAGTTCTAAACCATTCTAGGGCCTTACCTTTTAAAGAGGCTGCTAATAACTTTATGGCCACATCCTCTTGAGTGATGTTGTGTATGTTGTAGATGGTGGTCACATCTCTGATGTGTTCAAAAGTAGTTGTCTACCCATCACCTGTGAAATTAGGTATACTCTTAAGTGCCACCAAGGGCACATCATGATTTTGAGCAAAGGCCAATGGGCTGCCTTGACTGAATGGTGCAAAGGCAAATTATCTAGCCATTGTAGGAGTTGGAATCCAGAGATTGACAACTATATGAGCTATATTTTCTGCTTGATTGGAATCTTCTTCTAGATCTCTGGTTAGAGATCTCCTTCTTCTTCTAGAATGAAAGAGAAAAGGTCTCCTTTTTGATGTATCAGGAGGTGTTGATTGAACTCTTCTTGTAGGAGATATCCTTTGAGTTGACCTACCTTTATGACACCTCCTCAAGGGCAACTCTGAAAATTGAGTAGGCTCTGAGCTTCTAGTCTCAATCTTTCTCATAAAACTTTGAACAAGGTAGCCTGGATCTTTGAAACCAGTGGAGTCACTAGATATACTTGATAGAATGACTTCTAAAAGCCTATACTATGCAACCTATATATTAGAGATAGCATATCTTTAACATGAATCTGATCTTTTACTGTCCCACCGGGCATGCCATAATTGTTATACACTAAGTTTGCACCTTTTTCTCAAGCTCTCTTGATCTTGATAACTCAGTATAACATGGGAATCATCTCTAGGTTGTGGGATCTTTGCTAACTAAGATGAGACCTTTAGGTTCTAGGCTGGGTCCTCTTGGATAATCACCTTAATTTGCTTCTAGACATGAAAGTAAACTTTTGAAGGGAAAGGGGTAGAAGGAATACTTATAAAGGGAAATGACTAAAAGAAAACTACCTACTAGGTGATGCACTGAAATTAGGGTTTGGATCTTAGTATAGAGGAATGGAATCAATGAGAGGCTTAGGTCTAGTAGGTCACAACTCACTAAATAGGCTTGCATAAGTATTTCATAGAAGGGTCTGAACATAAGACACAATTTATGACAGCAAGCAGACATTCACTTCTACAACTCGATGTAGGAATGAGACAAGACTGTTAGGGGGCTGAAGTATACCCACAAAAGAATATGAATCAGATCAAACACAATAACACACAAAATTATAGAAAGTAAGAGGGATTAGGAACCCTAAGTTGTCATTGAAAACATACATATACTTTTATTCAATAAGAGATGACCCAAACAAGGAAGCATAGGGACATGAAGGATTGTCACAAAATACCTCTGCAATATCTAAATGATCAATGGGAGAAATACAACTATATAAGCCAGAGGGTAGAAATGATACCACATATGGCCTTTAAGAAAAGATGAATTTTCTTCTACAAATTGTTCAACTCTTGAGCACTAAAGGCTCCAAAACAATATATACATACTCAACTACACATAGGCAGGAGTCAAAATTAACCTAACTAGGGTTACAGATCCACAATAATATCGAACCCTAAAGGTACACTACTGACCCATCATGAAAATCTCTAAGAATCGATCATCAGATCAGATCTTTCTCTTTGCATGATGACCTTGGACTAAGTCCACCTGTAGTCAGAACATCTTTGACCCATCTACCCGCCTGCAACTCCACTAAGCCATGAAGGCTTCAAATCTGATCTTATTTCCCTGGAAGAGGTACTGCTTGCAAAGGTGGCGCCAACTCCTTCTAGCACTTCTCAGTGTGAAAACATGGCACAATACCCTACAACACCGACTAGCGATCACCTCCATCACCCTCTCAACCACAACCATCCTAAAAAATCAATTCCTAAGCTACCCAACATCGTTCATGGCTGAATCAATGTAAAACCCTAGCAAAAATTAGCAAAAAGAATTTGAATTTTGAAATGTAACAGCTAGTAGAAAATTTTAAAACATAACCCTTGATAAAAAAACCCTTTTCAGCAGATGAACAGCCTAGATGTACTGAGAAAGAACACCTAAAATTCCCCTTTGACAAGTCAATTGCCACCACGGTAGTCGACAACCAATAAAAAAAATGAGAAAATCAGTGTCTCTGACAAACCGGACCCATGATCTTGAGAACACCATCGAATGGCTATCGCTATACCACCATCATAATGATCGAACACTTTGAGCCCACAGTGTAATGATAGTCACGAGATCTGATCATGTTTTACCTTCTTTAGAAACCCTTGAGCCCATGGGCCCACTGACATTGGCCACGTTGCACATCAAACAACCAATTGAACTGTGCCATTTCGGATACACATTGCATCTATCTAACATCAGACCCACTGCTTGAGATACTGATCTAATGGTGAGTGTATGATCTCATAGCCCAAGAATATTCCTTATGCTTTTACGCCAGTTGTAGATCCTTACCTTTTTGAGACCCCTCTGACAATGGACCCACAACAAATCTAGTCATCGCCACGCGGACCAACCAAATTCAAGCAAGTTAGCACATAACGACCCACCAAAGGAAGTTCTAACACCAACCAAGATCGGTGGTTGTCGTAAGATCATGAGCCCCTAACACAAACCCTCATGAAGATACGCTAGTCATCAATCCTCTATAGATGTCAGAACCTCTTGACCGCTGAAAGGGCCTGGCCCTACTGACACATTTCCACCTGTACTTGACCTCAGCCAATCACAAGCTACCAAAATGTATACACATTGCATCTGTCTCTGAAACAAGACCCATTGACAGAAGGCAAGTGATAAAGTAAGATCTACAACTATCGATATACTGCCATGATAAAACATGTGGATCTTGAGCCCTTGCTATAATGATGACCACATGATTTGATCAGAACTTAACCCGCCAAGGAAGATGACCCCACTGACATCCTGCCGAATCAGTAGATTGTCGATGAATCAAGAGCTGCCAAATAAGGTGAGGTGGCACCGGTCCCACTGACACATTGGACTCTGTAGGCAGAAGAAATTGATGATCATCGCAAGATATGATGGAATCTTCTGAGGCCATAAGATCATGTGACCACTGTCAGATCAAGAATCTTATCTTGGCCACTTGAACTAAGACCACCAACTTAAATGGTAACCACTTGTGGGATCGCTGAGTGTTAAGGGGTTAACCGCTAGGAATCGAAGACTTGGTGACTGAAGGATTTAAAAAGGGGCATGTGCAAATTGGAAACTTAAGTGATCAGGAAAATGGTAACATGAAAATATAACGTGGCCAAAGGTTTTTTTTGGATTTTTGAATACCAACGGCTAGTTTTAAACCTTTCAACTGCAGACCAGGGAGTAAAATAATTTGCAGAGACCAGAGAACATGGAATAAATTCATGAAATTGTTTTTTGGGGTGCTAAACATGGTAAAAACAGAGGCCTGGGTATGGTTTTTAGCCAAATTTGAATGCATAGGGAAATTTGGGTAACAATTACAAGACTCAAGAGTTCCATGGTGTAGAATTACTTAAGGACAAAACACAACTAAATAACTGACATCAATAAAAGATTACATAACTTATAAATTACAATTACATGATATAACAATAAATAGAATCCTCATGGACATCCATGACAACTAATAAACTGACATCCACTGCACATGTCGCAGGGTATGTAATAATAAATCCAACTATGATAATGCAATGTCTAGATTAGGTATCACATGCGATACACTAATACAGGATACAAACAAGAAGATATGAAAGAAGCATCAATGAAACATCATAAGGAAACCATCTACAGAGTCACGATCAAGCACCGACACCAGGATGTCGAATCTCAAATGGTTAAGAATCACTACCACCCGTCCATGTAGGACCAAAAAGGCCTACCCCACCATGCTGAGGAGATAATCACAAACCCCAATCGGATAACCAATACAAAAAAAGAATAGAACTCTAAGCAGAAGGATCCTGAAAGCACTCTAACTCAAGATAAACATAAAAGAGATAAAGGTACAACTCACTAAACCAGAGGCAACTGACACATGTAGAATAACCAGACTATGCATAGGTAGGTGTCATCATGTACATCTAACCCTTGAGTTTTGTCCTGGTAATCTCTCTAGATCCCGACACCCAAGTGACCATACACGACATCAATGACCTCTCATACTGATGAAGTCATCAACTATGCCAACTCATCCCTTAAAAGGGGGCTAGTCATCTTCTCAACTCCACCTTAGTCTGTACTAGCACTCAAGCATGGGTGAGGACTTATATCTTATTAGGTTCAATTAAATACCCCTTAAATATATTAGGTTATCACTTGATTACTAAAACTTTACAATAAGTGATCCTGGCAGCCACTTGTGGGCACCGACACTTATTGGAAGCCACCTCCTACTACATGTCAAGGTATACTACCCTAGGCTCACAATTCTCTCCTAGATCTAATCAGGTATACAACTACGTAACCTCATATCTATTTTCACACAAAAGAACTAGATATGGTTAGAGAGATACCACAAACAAAATATAGTATAACATGAACCCAATGGTCAAACAGGGGTGATAATCAGATAGAGTACACACACACCAAACATAACTGATAACATGAACATCTGACTCATACCCCAGCCTCTATTTTCCCCTAGGTCATCTAGAACCCGACAACCCATAATGTAAAAGAAAACACGAAGAATACACATTCACATTAATCTGAACTGAAATAAAGATCATAATCAAATACATTCCATAATTATCACAATTTAATCCAAATACAAGGTCTACTAGGAAATTCTGAAATCAATCATTTCAAATAATAATATAAGTAAAACGAATTCCCTAAGGAGTACCCAAGAATCCAACATAGTGAGAATGCCCAATTTCAGTATAGATATAACATTTCTAATAATCTAGTTTTGTCAAAAGACCAAAGTTTAAATCCCACATTCTAGGATTTAAAAACAAACAAATAACACAATTAATTTATACTATTAAAATGAATTTTAATAGGTAATTCTATTACCATAATCCTCATAGATTAAGCTACACAAATTCATTTTTTTGGATGACAAAAGAAACATAAATCAAATTTACTCTAATAATGAAAATACTTAATTTACTAAAACTCCTTCAAAATTACTTTTACTCAAATAAGTAATTCTAAATAAAATAATAAACAAATTAATCTAAGATTTGCTCATAATCATGAATCTATTATTTAAAAAAATTATATAATAAATAAAATAAAAATTAAAATAGCTTATAGAAAATATAAACTAAACAATTCATAAATTAAGTATAATAAAAATTAAACTTTTCATAAATTAATTATGATATAAATTAAATATGTTATAACCTAACTTATTAACAAATTAAATAATTTTTTTTAAAAAAAACATATAACAAAAATTGCGTTTATAAAAAAAACAAATAAATTAAAAATAAAAGGGAAGGGGGAAGCGGACCCCATGCGGCCCCCCTCGATCCCTGCATCGGTAGTCCGCGGCAGGGGTACTGCCACGATAGTACCCACTGCCTCTGTAGTGAAGTACTATCATCGCAGTACCTTACTACGACCGTACCCTACATGGGGGTTGGGGAATGTGGTGGCCCCTGGCCCCATAAACAATATTTAATTTTTTTTTAATAAATTTTCTAAAATTTGTTTATTCAATTCAAATTTCGAAAACCACTTTTTCCAAAGCAATAAAATAAGTATAAATATATTTTTTTTACAATTTTCAAAATTTGTTTTTAAATACCAATCAAAATTTCCAAGGCTCAATCTGGAAATTAACAAAAGTTAATTTTTTTCTTAGCACATGACACAATAAATAAATATAAATATATTTTGCACACACAACATATTTCTAGCCAAATTTTAAATTTCTGAAAATGGTAAAATACCAGACTTGTGTAATTTTTCTAGAAAAGGAAAAAGACAATATTTGTCTAACACACATGAAATTTTGTCTTCTTCCTAATTTGTTTTTTTATATACTTGTTTTGTAAACACATACATATTTACTAAAGTAATTTTTTTCATCATTTATAAGAAAAATAATTTACTGTGGCATAAATATATTTTGATTGTCATTTTTCATAGAAAGTACATAATTTTTGCAGAATAGTAATTTTTCAACTAAATTGATTTTCTAACAATGACCCATTAATTTAATTTAGCCTCTCTATAGTTCATACAATAGACAATTTGATTTTTCTATTTTCCAAGGTTTCTAATGTGAATTTTCTCTCAAAATTTCGACAGTATAACCTTACTATGTCAAGTCATAAAATAATCTAAGAAATATAATTTTAAGGGTTTTTCTAACACCCAAAATGAAATCATAATAGAAAACAAATCTACATCCTTAAATCAAATCAAGCACATTTAAATATTGAAAATTCTACAACTGAAATTATAGGAAAGTTTATTCAAACCCTACCTCAATTTCAATGCTAGATACCAAAATAGAATGCCTGTGAGATTAAGAAAATCCCAGATCTGTCAAAAGAAGAACTGAACCCTGCAAATTTGACGTGGAATGTATGCAAAGCTCAAATCCAGATGCAAGCAATCTTCACCCAAAAACTCAAGCACACAAACAAAGCTCAAGAACAACAAAAAATGCCAAAATTCTCCAAGAAGCCTCTCCCCAAATCTCCAACAACCTGATTGAATCAAAATGAATGCTAATTCCCCCTATTAGGGATTCAACTCCACTAATCATGCATAACCCTAGATGACTCACCAAAAAGAACTCCTAATCAAACTCTCCCATATTGTTGAGAGAAAATACTAATTATTAATGAAAAATAAATATAATTATGCACAACTCAACTTAGTCTCCTAAAGAGAAGTTGTCACTTTTCCAAACAAATCACTTTCAAACTCAATAAAGCACATGTTAATATTAAAATCTAATATTAAATAAATTAAATACTTAATGCATCATGAATTCATGCAACTAATTATTTAATCATTTAATAATGCTCACAAACATAATAAAATCCAATTCTAAATAAAATACTCAATTAAATCCAAATAATCAATTATTTGATTTTAATTAAATTTCATCAAAATGAACTTAGGACATAATCAATATTAATTTCTAATACTTAAATAATTAAATTTAATTTAATTCCCTCAATTAAATCCTAGGAGCATATTTAATCATTAAATTCAACTATGCACCTAACATTGATATCCACATAGAATAATCTAAATTAACATAATTCAACTATAATCAATAAATTAATAATCACCCACGTAACCACAAATCAGCTGAAACCAAACAACATAAAACCAAACAAACATAGGAGAAGGGATCCTCGAACTCATGCCAACCAGATGAATTCGGGTAGGGAATTCAAACCAACACTTGTCCAATCCTAAGACAATTTGGCTTAGGTTAGGGTTTTGGATCTGTGTATTATCTCCCCTCTTTACCATTGAGATGAATGTTTGTGGGCATGCTCACTCCTACAAATTCAGGGAAGACGATGCCCTGTACCTGTGAACCTATCACCACAAGATGAAGCATGTACATACAATCATATATATAAAAAATAATGATAGGGTACGGTCGGTCATGTGGATCTCGACTATGCGAGTAACTACACCTCCGTCCTCTACCAAATAAACATGTCAAATAGATGCAAACACAAGATAACCATACACATGCCAGTATGGGATCAATAGCATAAATCGATATAAAACATAAACATAACATCAAATGATATCATCATCTAATCTAGGTAATAAGATAAAACACAATCAATGAACAGAAATCCATAATCATCATTATTAATCATAATATTCGATCACATCAAAAGTGACCTAAAAGAATTCGATCAAACACTAAAATAGAAAGAAACCTAAAAGTGAACTATGGATGAGGTACTATAGATAGTTTGTTGATACCTCTCACAAGCTCTGAGATATGAGCCCTGGAAGATCACTGCCTAATCATGCTTAGTGCACCTTGGGGTCACTTGAGTCGAGCATGGTTACGAGCATTCCGGTGACTCCGTGGGTGGAATGGGGTTGTCACTAGCATTTACCTAGCCAATTGGAGCTGATGGAGTAGATAGTTTGATGCCAAGTTGGACGATTTGAAAGATATGTTGCTAAGCCACTTTTAACTAACCCTCACTGCAAGTTTTGGCATCAACTGAGATCACCTTGCCAAATGCAAACAAATTCAAATCACCAAAAAATAAGAGAGGTTATTGTAGACCTTAGAAACAAAATCTCATAGCACCTAATAGTTTGTTGATACCTCTCATGAGCTCTGAGATATGATCCATGGAATATCACTTCCCAATCATGCTTAGTGCACCTTAGGGTCACTTGGGTCAAGCATGGTCGCGAGTGTTCCATTGACACCATGGGTGGAATGAGGTTGTCACTAGCATTTATCCAACCAACCAAAGCTGATGGAGTAGATGGTTTGATGCAATGTTAGATGATTTGAAAGATACGTTGCTGAGCCGCTTTCAACTGACCATTATTGCAAGTTTTGGCATCGACTGAGATTGCCTTGCCAAATGAAAATGAAGTCAAATCTCCCAAAACTGAGAGAGGTTATTGTAGACCTCAAAAATATGATCTTGTAGCACTTAACAATTTTTTTATACCTCTCACGAGATCTGAGATATGAGCCACGGAAGATTGCTGCCCTATCATGCTTAGTGCACCTTGGGGTCACTTGGGTCAAGCATGGTCACGAGCATTCCCATGACTCCATGGGTAGAATGGGGTTGTCACTAGTGTTTACCTAGCTAGCTGAAGCTGATGGAGTAGATGAATTGATGCCAGGTTAGACAGTTTGTAAGATACGCAGCTAAGACGCTTTCAACTGACTCTCACTACAAGTTTTGGCATCGATTGAGATCATCTTACCAAATGCAAATGAAGTTGAATCACCCAAAACTGAGAGATATTATTGTAGACCTTAGAAACATGATCCTATAGCACCATATGATTTGTTGATACCTCTAACAAAGTCTGAGATATGAGCCCTGGAAGATCGCTGCCCAATCATGCTTAGTGCACCTTGGGGTCACTGTTGTCATATTTTGCTCATTCTTAAGTTTGGAGACGTAATTACTAGATGAGCTACAATAACCTAGTTTGTGTTATTAAGTTGTCTTGCTTAATATTTGCATTCATTTCATTGCAAAATACATGAAAATGAAAAGGAAATGAATTGCATCTACATATACACATACATATATTAGTGGCATGTATACTGTTTAGAAAAGTAAAGAACTAAAAGGAAAGGCATCTATCTGAGCTCACATAGCCCGTGAGCATAGCCATTATCAGAATTGAATGAACGAGTGTAGATATACATCAAGAAATATTTAAAATAGTGGGGTACTTGACATTGCTTGGTATTAAAGTCCAGATTCGGTCCTGTCCAGAGAGCTCTTGAGATCCAAAACTTGTAAGAAGAGAAGAGGGGATTTGGGTTAGATCCAATAGAACTAAGCAATGGCTGGTACCACAATATTCATAGATGCATACATACACTTAGCCATGCACCTCTAACAAAGGCTGTGCTCAGGGCATGTGTATCAAGGCTCTAAATACAGAAGGGCACCATGTTTTCACTAACATGTTTGTTTCATGTGCAGATATAGGGAAGCTGATACAATAATGAATTCCATGGATGACCTAGGCCCTTGATGCAAATCATGACAGGGAAACCTCATGATCTCCATCATGATTTCATCAAGGGCCAAGAGCACACATTATGTAAAATCAAGTATGTCTAGATGAAGCAGCATCAATAGGGATCAATCAAACAACATGGCATGAAGAAAATGCTGGTACAAAGGTGCAAACAAAATCTATGTGTTGTGACATGAACATGATGTTTCAATAAGCTAGTAGGGCACATTGAAACATGAATGTGTCTCAAATTTGCATTAAGATTATAACAGGGGATGTCATACATATATGGGCATGAGGCAAATGTCAACTCAATGATAATGTCATCGATCCATGAGTGTCTATGCATGCATAACAATATCATTGAAATATCAATTTAAACAAAACATAGGATGAGTCATTACAACTGAGCATAGTGGCACAATATCATATGCAGAGATAGTGAGAAAATAGGTATAATGAAGCTCAAGCAGGGCTCAAATCTGATATCTAGATGTCCCTCTGATAGGAGCAAGAGTGTTTTAACATATGGTGCTCATGTTCTTAGGTCTCTCAAGGTTATAGCAACACATAACAACAAAAGAGCAACACAAATCATGCTAGGTTTTGATTCATTCACAATTCCTCAATAGTATAGGCAAGCCCATAATAACAATGAGGCTATCAATCTATAATGAAAATACAACATAAGTTCAATAGTGGATACAATGTTTTAATAGTTCATCAGGCTGCATACAATGGTGATCAAAAAAATGATTAATATGAACTTAAAAACAACACAGTTGGATTCCAGTATACAAATCAATAGATGCAATAATGTAGATCAGATGGTGCCCTCGATCTATAAGGCAATGCAGTGATATGGTATGATCACAGTCAAGTGCATAGCATCAAATAGAATAATACCTTGGTCTATTAGTTCTCAAGCCTTATATTAACTTGAAGATCAAAATGTCAAATGCAAAGGGCAATATGCATGCCACCACTGGGCAACAAGTTCATTCCAATGAATCAACAAATACACCAGTCATGCTCTCAGGCCATACCAGTTATAACAATGAGAAAACATATCAGTCATACCAATTCATGCTAGCCCTCAAATAAAGAGAGACTCATTATATTATACCATGCCTTAGTTAGCATAAAAGGAGTAGTTGCATGTATGATCGGGTTTGAGCTTGCGACCTCAAAATTGATGACCACAAGTTACAAACATGATAATGCATATAGCCAAAAATTTGGATACCATACGGGCTCCTAAATTCAAATGGTGAGTGATAACAATGCCGTGTTCAAATTGTGATGCCCTAAATACCTGGGCTCATGCATTAATAGTGAATATAAACAAATGATAACACATTTGAAACAGTGATGCCATAAAGAATCAATGAACAATCCGTTGCCTGAAACCCTCGAAGGGTGAAATGAGATAATAAAATACTGGGTCGATGCCCTAACATTTCCAATTCATAGGCTTTTCAAACATAAAGAGGTAATAGGTTTCAATATAATGAGAAATGAAATAGTGAATACAACTGTGCCCTAGCTTGTGGCTCATCGAGCATATGGTGCTCTCGACAATTGCTTCGAAATATCACATATTACATGCCATTAACAACAGTGCCCTGTTCATATGGAAATCACATATATAAATGTAGAATTACAAAAGGAAACAATGTATGTTGTGCCCTATGCATTCAAAGAAGAATGCCCTAAGCAGTTTGTAAGGAAAAAACTAGTATATACATCTATGCTATCAAACAGTGCATCAAAATGTATAGGAATACCCAAGTAACAGAGCTACAGTATGACATATCAAATGCCCTAATTCATGAAGTCTGAAATGAGAAGAATAAAGCACTATGCCATGTGAAAATGAAATGTATTCACTCATGGCTACCTCAAGAGGATGTTGCCAAAGCTGGAGTGATGTTTCCAAATCAAAGTAGAGAAGACTGCAGTGAGTTTGGAAAGTTGCCAAATGCCAAGTGTGGGAGCTATAATGCCAGGCTTTTTCAAGCATTATTTTGATAATGTTATTTCTTCCTCCCATTTTTAGGGTTGAGTGTTATGCTGATACCTCTAAGCTTTAGGTTATGTATGGTTTATTGGTCATATGAATATCCTCCCATTTTTGGGTAGTTTATTTTTCATCTTTCTATGTATGTAACCTATAGTTTTTCCTAGGGCTTGGAGAATATTTTATTTTAATGCTATTATTTTTAAGGATGTGCTTCCATTTTGGTTGAGGCCTTTTTTCAAAAATATGATTATATCTATTTGAGGTCATAGTGGGATAGGTTTTATTGTAAAGTCATGGTTCATTATTCATTGTAAGATATCGACAAGTGGTGTTTTTATAAACCATTGTCAGATTATCAGTTATAGACATGACTTAGTGGATAGAGCAGTCATCTTTGACTATCTATTTTTAGGGTCCCTTTTTCCTCACCCCTAGGAATCTAGGAATCTGGCATTCAAACCATGATGTAGCCTCATGGGTCTATTTTTTGACTTTTCAATTCTTAGGAGGTAGTGGAGTTTGAATGCAAATTCTTAGTCTTTGCTTATATACCTCTCACTTTTGGTGATTGAGGTTAGCTCTTCATTCCTTCTCTCTGATATGAGTGTTGTAGCTCTGAGAGACACAATTGTACTAATTTCTTTTCAACACTAAAAATTGATCCTTCTTGTTCACCTATAATTCTAGGTTTTCTTTTGAAGTTTTAGGTTGATTATTGTGATGTTTCTGTTATCACCATATAAAAATTTTCAGCTCTGTGATAATGTTTCAAAATAGTCTGAGATTATTAACCTAGTGGTATTTTTCTTCAAGGTGTAAACCCTAAGCTTTATCCAAAGCCATAACTCATCCTAGGTCATGTTATGTTTCCACATTACCTTTTTGAGTTACTAATCTTTTCATAAAACATGTGCTAATATCTTGACTCACTTTGTTCATTGTTTTATGTGTCAAGGTGGTTAGGCTTTCAAACCTTCAACCCTTTTATTTAAATAAATTTTCCACCTGTCCTTGTGGGTTCATTTGATTTTGTAATGCACTGGCCCTTAACAAGAGAATCTAATCCATGGTTGTCATTATACCGTTGGACCAAGATGCTTGTCCTTTATGCATCGCTATATAGAGATGACCCTTAGATTTCCTTTTGATGAATAAAGTTCACAGTGGGTCTTGACACTGTCAGGTCGTATTCTTGTGTAAGATTTTTATTGGTTGTCAGTAGTATTGAGGTGGCGGTTGTCAGAATCTTTCAAAATTGATATTAAAGATGATAGGTCTTCCACTTGTCATTTTTTTGCAATGTGTTGTCTTTCGTTTTAGTGTTCAGTTGGATGATGTGTCACCTTGGGACCTAAGTAGTATGAAGATTAAAGTGTGGAAAGATTTAATGGCTATCATTATACCGTTAAGATAAGATGCATGTTTTTTATGCATCACAGTATAGTGATGACCATCGATCTTGCCCAAGGATATGAACTATTCAATGGGTCCTCAGTTGTCAGAACTTTTATTGATGAATTTATTTTTTATTGGCCCATGGTGCTAATAATGAGTTTTGATTGCCAAGTGTTTCTGAAACCACAGATGACATGGGATTTTTCAGCTTGCTAGCTTATTCAAGGTGCCATCTCCTGATTTGTCAAAGGTTTTTAAAAAGTGTTTAGTGGGGCTGAGGTTTTGTTAAGTTTTGGTGATCATCCGATTAGGGTGCATCTACGGTGGTCGATATATCTGAGGTTGGTATCTCTGACAAGTTTTGGGTTGCGCTTTAGCAACGTGATGACACCTGTCTATTCTGGGCAAAAATAAAGATTATTGTTAAAGTCTTTCCACCTGGCATTTCCAAATGTTCTCACTGGTTGAGAACTGACTTAGGGAAAAGTAAACAAGGCTTTACTATTCAACTTACTAACCATCCAATGCACTGGGATAGAAATTTATCAATGACCCAATTTCAATTTTTTTTCCTTAGTGACATATTTCACGTCCTGTGAATGCAGAGGTTGCCAACTTTTAGTAATGGGAGATTTATTGTGCTACGTGCAGGTAAATTGCAAGTAGTTGGCTATGATATACAACACAATTCAACTGTTGTTTCTCATTACCATTTCAATAAGCTCTCTAGTGACTAGATTTCTTTATCTAAGCAATTTCAAGTGAAGAATTTGCAAGTGCCTGGTAGGTCTACTTTCTAGATTTAAAAGAATTGCTTGAAGTTTGTGAAGGATTTGTGAAGGATTTTGTGTGGATAGTTTCTAGGGTTTTTCTTGAGTACTCATATATTATTGTAAGAGCCCTAGTTTCAAGATGTCACGTAAGAGGAATTTTTTTGGTCTAACATAGTATATCAAGAGAGGGATTTTTCAGGATTTAATGCAGTTACTTCCTCATTCAGATAATGGGGCAGCTAGGATGAAAGAACTAGTTCCAAGAAACCCTAGAGATTCAGTTGCAGATGGTCTCCATGATAGGGGAAACTAGATGAGAGATGCCAAGGTGGGTGACAAGCATAATGATCTTATTCTTTTCAAGTCAGCTTATTCACAAAGGAATGCTTGTGCCCCCTTGAGTAATATATGGCAGTTTGATATTGGGAGGTTAGTTGTTCCTGGTGTTTTTATGGATGCTAAATTATTAATTCAGATAGCTAAGTGCTATGATCCTGTGACAAAGTGTGTCAAGGATATAAATGGTATAGACCTAATCAGCATCACAGAGGATGAGATTAGGGAATTATTTTCATTGAATGAACCATCTGCGGGGTTAGAGAAGATAGATTTCATAGAGTTTACTAAAATCTATGAAGCACAAAAGGATTATCTAAGGTAAGGGCCTTTGAGGCAATTTTTTGATCAAATAGGATCAATGAGTACTGTCAGTGCAAGCACACCAGAGCCCTTTAGATTAGACTTATTCAGTAAAAGGGCACAGGAAGTTTATAAATCTTTGACTTTGATTCTAGGGCATGATGAGGCAACTCATATGCCTATAATTTATATGTTCATGATGGTATAGTCACTGCACCCCCAATTAGCCCTTATTTTTGACTTTACATCTCATTTAGCTGATATAATCCATGAGGGGTTGATGGGAATCAAAAATATGAAGGTGTCTAGACCTTTTGGATGGTACTCAATACTCATGCACATGTTTCTATACAAGGGTGATGAATATTTTGGTACAACAATAGATATTCTGAAGGAAAAGAAGGGAGAGATTCTTCTAGTGTAGCTATGGACTACAGCTCTATCATGGGACATAATTGATGCCAGCTATATTATTTTTGACAGAGATTTTGCCTCTAGACTTAGAGCTCTCTTACATTTTGACAATCCAAGCATTCCAAGATAGTTGCTGAGGCTAATTAGGTGAAAGGAGTTTTTCTAGGATATTACTATTGTTCACAATTTTGGGGGATATTATCTTATATCCAGTTTCCACAATTTTCAAAGTGTATGGTTGCAAGGTGGCACCTTATATTTTACCTTATCAAGTCTCATTGAACTTGGGATATGCAAAAATTCTAAGGCAAATTGGAGACTTGCAAGAATCTGTTCTCACTGGTAAAGGAAGGGGAACCTTTTTCCCAAACATAACCATAGCACACCAATATGTGATCACAAAAGGGTGATCGGTGCATTTGAATAATGTTTTGCAGCCCTACATAATGTCTAAAGTAGTTGTGAGGTGTGCAGATACTGAAGGTTTTCTCTTAGGAGTATTTAGAGATAAAGTGAGGTAAGCTCTTATTGAACATCAATTTAATTTTCCTGAGGATGTAATCAGAAATGAGTTTGATCTTCAAACTCAGGAGATCAAGAAAGAGAAATGGGTCATTTAAAAAAAGACTGTAGATTTTATTCAAAATTTTGAGAGAGCTTATGACCCATTGAAGGGATTTGAACTAGGGGCAAGGAAAGTGGATGCCCTTATGGAACATTTTGAAGGCATCATGCATGGAGCCAATGAAAAAAGGGTAGCAGTGACTAAGATAGACCCTGAGATGGGTAGGTAAATTTTGAGGCAACCTAAATCCATGAAATTGACCCCAAGGGGAATTTATACAATGCAAAGGAATGGTTACACTGTTCTCCTACCACCACATCAAAGAAGTGAAGATATCCCTTCTACTTCAAGAGGGAAGAGGCCTATTGATAATCCAAAAACATAGGAACCCTCTCCAAAGAGGTAGAAACAAGAAGAAGTACGAACAGGAGAAGAGGCTTATTCACCTTCTCAATCCCCTATTCAATTGGATGAACATGGGGTGGCAGAATAGCTTGTGCAAATAAGAATTGAAGGAAACATTTTTGTTTCTAGTGAGGATTTGTAGGAAGGAATGCCTAAGGCACCAAAGGAGGTGGCCATGGATCTTTCAATAGAGGAGTTTGAGGGTAAACAGATGGACCCTATTCTAAAACAAGTCATAGACTCTTTCCTTGCCGATGATAAGTTTATTCAGGCCAGGGCATTCTCCCAATTTCTATGGAGAATGAAAATAAATCAATTTAAGGAGATATGTGAAAAGAAGAAAGAAGATTCCCCTACTAGGGATGTCATAGAAATCGAAAATGAGACCAAGGCAAAAATGGTCAAAAAATTTGAGAAAATTACTTCAGAGGAAGTGAGGGCCATAGTTCATACAGTAGGGGTACTAATTTTACCAGAATGGGACATTGTTGATGCAATTGTCTTTGACCAAGTAAGGAAAAGAAAATTGAAGACTCTTACTACAATAGAACAAGTTGCAAGAGGATTTGATTTCTCTAATGATCATGCTACTCTTGTGACATGGTCTCTAAATAAGGATGAAAATAAAGGGAAAAGAAAGGATCTCTCTTAAGGATATACAGGCGGTTTGTTAGTCCAGAGAGTAGGAGAAACATCTGGAGTTGAAGCATCAAATTTAATTTTAGAAACTACCAAATTTAATGCCCAAGTGGTAGAGAAAGATGGTAGAGAGAAGGAAGAGCTTAGGCTCAAATTTGAAATGGTTCTCAAATCCTACAATGAGCTCAAGGTTGGACTAATTCAGAAGGACAAATTGATTGCACAATTGTCAGGACCTTTAGATCATAGGTCTCACCAGTTGGTGATTTCTAATAGACCTGTAGTGGCTTCATCTTCAAGCCCAATTGTTGAATTTCCACCTTCACCACTACTAGATACAAGCTTGGATTCAAGGGTCACCTAGGAGAAACAAAGATTGACAGAAGAAACAAATAGGTTGAGGGAAATAAGGGTACAATTAGAGAAAGAAAAGGATGAGAACATAAAGGCTAGAGCTTTAGCAAACCAAAAATATGAAGAAAACATAACAGATGCAATCATGTAGTTTTCTATTGATTTAAAGGCCTCCATTCACCATGGCCATGCTAGTAAGTTATATTCATTATTTAAAATTTGAAATAAGGAGAAGACAGAGTTGTCACCAATTTTGAAGAAGTGGATTGAAAGGTCTCCCTATATAAAGTTATTTTGTATGCTGTCAAAAGGATAGGAGGATCCTGATCCATTAATTAAGTCAATGCACCAAGTTATAAAGAAAATGGTACAGTTTGGGATCATTTTGGATGGTTTTATCAGAAAATCAAGCATGTTGAAAGCTCAACTGATGCTTTCAAACTATGAACTGGTTCCTACTATTTTCATAGATAAAGGAAAGTTTAAAGAGGCACATCAATGGAGGGAAGAAATGGATAAACTTTTATCAGAAAGGGTGGCTAGTGTCCTAGGTGGCAATGTTTCTTTTAATAATATTATTAAGTTATTAATTAATGCTAAGTCAATGTTTGACAGTTTTCAGTGTAAGGTCACTCAAATAGAAAATGAGTGGGAACAATTATCAAAGAAGAAGGCTGAATTTTCCAATTTTGAGTTCTCGAGTGAAGAGGTGTATGATAGGTGGAGGTATCAATATATGCCTCATATTCAAAAGGATAGTATTCCACCAACTTCTTAGAGTGGACATAGATAGATATTTTTGGTAACAATAGTTGGTGAGATATTTTGAAGACATTTATTACCAGGTGAACAACAAGGAGCATAAGACACATTTCATGAAGGCAACTAGATACAAAAAAAGAAGCATAAAATAGGGTGGTGTTCCTACAATATCTCATCTACTTCGACAGTGTATTTATTGTAAATATGTAAAAGTTGTAAAGTTTTTCTAGATTAAAATATGTAACCCTAGAATGATCGGTGGCTTGTTCCATTTCCTCATATATAAGGGATATTTCATGATCATTATAGGTATTGAGAGCTTAGGAGAAAAAGATAGAAATTCTGAAAACCTAACACTCAGTCAAGGATTGTAAATTTTGTATCATTCTATCAGAGAAATAGAGAGGAAGTACAGGTTGCTGCTATTATTTTTCAAGCTTTGTTCAGGATTTGATCTATGCAACATTTAAAGGGTGACCTTAATATGAATCTTGGATCTTTGTCTCTCCTGTGAGTTTACTTGGTAAATTTTTAAGTCTCTTTGAGGTTTATATGTATGTGTTTGAACTTTGAGTTCTGATCTAGGATTGGATTAAAATTTCTTTGAGTTTGATGCATGTTTACTGAATCTATTCAAGGATTTCTGAAAGTAGGAAAGATTTGGAGTAGTTTATATTTAAGTTCAAGACCCACCTTTCATAAAAAATAAATTGTTTTATTCATTCTATTTTCTGATATATTGCCCAATGTATAAGGCACTAGCTTTAATCTTCCTATCTTATCTTTGTATGGAATGATTGGAACCTTGTAATCCTAAAAAAAAACATTGAATTAATACTAGTATTTTACTTTTATTTTACTTTATATGTATTGTCCTACCTAGTGATGGAGATTCAATGAATAATAGGTTGTTATTTAGTACTTTCTCACTGTTATCTATTGTAAGATCCAATAATCAGTAAGAGGCAGAGTTAAAACAAATTGGATCAGGTGCACCCACCTTGGTTTTATAGAGCCAAAAGTAGAAGAGGGTAGTTTTATCCCTATAGTTCATCCAGTTGTCTTGCAGAGCTCTCATACTTGGAACTATCCATTCCTAATACTAGTCTGAAGGCATATTAGCAGCCCTAGTTGGCATAAGCATTTTCTAACACCAATAAAATGGTGACTCTGCTGGGGAGAGAGAGATTATAATTATAAGAAAATAATGCAAGTTCCAAGTTAAGTTGGACTCCTAACTTGCCTATTTTAATCATTTGATATCCCTTGTGTAATAAATTAGTTATAAACAGTGCTGGTACAAGTAGAGCTAGACTCCTGGCCAGCTTGTTTATCATATTCACTAGTTTTCCATTAAAATATATGAGTCAGTTTCAAAAGTTTCAATATCTTCTCACCAAATTGTGAGTGGTGACTATAAAAACATCTCTGTACTAGTGCTTTAATAATCATGAGTTCCAGAAACAAAAGGTCTTGGAGAAAGGAGCACCTAGAGGAAAATCTGTAAGGCGGGCTTCTTCCCACATTTAGAAGAACCCAAGTTAGGAGAGAAAATGATACTGATGATATGTCTCTTACCTAAAAACAAAAAGAAAACCCAAGATAGGGAAATATTGCTCCTCTTAGTCAGCAAGGAAATGCCTCAGAATATGAGGAGGCAATTGATTTGGGCCTGAACCAATATGAGGATTATTATTCCCCCACAGAGAGGGAGGGTGAAAGACCACCCTAAAATAGGAGAATGATCCCTAAAAAACAACATGGAATGAAGGGAAGATCTAGAAGTAAAAGTAGAAGTGAACAATATTTTCTTCCCCCCTTCGCCCTGGGTTCAACTTTACCCCAAGGCCTCCATGAATCTCAAAATCAACAAGAAGAGCCTCAAGCACAACAAGCTAAATCTGAAACAACTTTGCCTGATTCTGAAGAAATATTTGAGGAAGTTTATGAATTGGAAAGGAGGATTCAAGAGCAAGCAGCTATCAGGTAGGAAAGAGAAAAGGAAAAAGAAGAAAAGGTTAGACATGCTATGATAAGAGCTGATCAATTGAAAAGGCAATTGTTGAATTTAGAGGTTATAAACTATGTCCCTATTCCTGAACAAACAAAAGAGCTACCTGTTGTCCATAAGACATTTGAAACAAGAGTTCCCAAAGATAAAGGGAAACAAAAAGAAAAATGCATTTCAATTAAGGAACCTGTAGCCTCTAAACTCCCTAAAAACCAGGCCTTAAGATTCGAAGCTGACCTTGAAAAGGCCAAAAGGGAGCATGAATTGTTAGCTAAGGAGCTTGAAATGGTAGAATTAGAAGCTTCAACATTAGAAATGAAAAAGAAGATTGATTTTCTCAGAAGATCTGCAAGGCCTACAAATTTTGCTAGCTCTACCATGACACAAGGAGCAAATGTTGCAAATGTAACAAATCAGAGAACAAATGTACCCCCACCAGGTGGACTTGGAATTGCTGCCACAACAAATAATAATGCATCTACATCTTAGGGTGCTGGTATTTTTAATACAGGGGTTATACATGAAAGGTGTAAGCAATTAATTTTCACTAGTATCCTTGGTTATCCTAACCCTTTCCCTGAAGAAATTAGAAAGAAACTTCCTAAGTTTACTGGAAGCAATGTTGTTACTTATGAGGAACATTTAAAGAAGTTTATTGATGTCATTGATGATTACAATATTGTGCCTACTAATGTTATCATGAAATTATTTGTGCAATCCCTAACAGAAGATTCAAGGGATTGGTTCAGGGCTTTGCCACATGGTAGCATAGGTTCATGGAATCAACTTAGCCATTGTTTCAAAGAACAATATGGTGACAAAACACATGAAAGTTTTATGCTGAATGAATTTAACAACATAAAGAAAAACTTCAATGAGGATGTTGTTGAATTTAATGTCAGGTTTCAAAAAGCTATGCATAAGCTATTGCAGGTTATCAAACTTGATGATAGGGTGTGTCTTGTCACATATTTAAATGCTTTTGACTCTAAGATGGGTTATCTTTTGAGGGATAAGAATCCAAGAAGTCTTGTTGAAGCTATAAGATAGCTGTGAACATAGAAAGTAACAGAAGGATTTCAGGGAAATTGGGAAGGAGGGAGGATAACCAATCTCCTTTGTTAAATAGAAAGGATCTAGGGAAACCTACAAGTGTCAAGCCTAAGGATGATGAAAGTCTAAAGCAGATCTTAAAGGCAATCAAGGATTTAAAGCCTGTTGAAAATAGAAATAAAGTTATAGGAGGGGATAAACCTCGATTCAATAATTTTAACAAAGCACCAAGAATGTAGAATTACCCTTACAACACTCAATGGAAAGATGGAAGCTCCATACTTCCTAAGAAAAAGGATAAACCAAATGATAGGACTCTTGATCCTTTGTAAAGAAATTCAATGAATGTAGTGGAAGAGATCCCATGGTGTATTGCTTGTCAGTCACCTCATGATCCTAATTATTGTATCATATCCCAGAGTGTTTCTACACATGAAGACCAAGAATGTAATGAGGAACAACCTTATGATGATCAGGGCTATGGAATGATTTCTTCCCATGTTTGGGATGAGGTGGATTCTGATGATGAAGATGAAAATCAAGATAGTCTTAATTCTTAGACTAAGACTAAATTATATCATCAACAAATTTTTTCTGATGAGGATGCTTAACCTGATACTCTCTAGTGTAATGTTGTAAAAGGTGAAGAGATAGTTACTTTAAAAAGGCCTTCTGATGAGGAAATTTCTTTAATAATAGTAGATTTGGTTACTCAAGCAAAAACAAACTACAACTTGAGAAATAGAGTGATTGGTAGTCCAAATCAGAGGGCAGCTAGTATTTTCATCAAGAAGACAGATAAAGATGTAAAATTATCACAACATAAGCCTAAGTCTGCCAATCATGTTGATAAAGTTAAAGTAAAGAAAAATGCTAAGCCTAACATTGTTTATAAGGTCAAACCCAAACCTACAACTGAGGAAGTGCCAGTTGTGAGAAAGGAAACTAAAATTGAAAATAAAAAAACTACAGACATACCTAATCAGGAAATCAAGGACGTTGTAGATTTAAGGCTTGATGTATCTGATTCAAAATATGTCCTTGTTGATATGAGAAAGTTATTATCTTAGATTAATATCAAGGTTCCATTGTTAGAGATGATGAGAATTGAAGAGCATAAAGAAAAGGCTCTAAATTAGGTTAATAGTGTGGTTCCCAGGGATTCCCAAAAAATTGAAGTTGTTGAAGAACAAATAACATCCTTGAATAATGAAAATGGAAACTGTACTAAGGAGATTGTTTCTAAAATTGCTCAAATCTATTTGGATACAAATATTGTTAGTACCATAGTAGGAACAGTTGACCCTTTCTTTTTGACTCTAAAGATAAATGGAAAGATGTTAAAAAATTATATGATTGATTCTAGAGCATTTAATACTGTTATGCCTACTGAGGTCATGAAATCTTTGGGATTAAAGGTGGACACACCTTATGGTAGATGTCAGGCAATGGATTCAAGGGAGGTTCTAGTTGTAGGTACTATTAAGGCCTTACCTTACAGATTGGCTGCATACCCCAGTAAACAACTAACTATGAGTGTCTTGGTAGTGGATATTCCTCCACAGTATGGGATGTTACTATCAAGAAAGTGGAGTGCATCTATGGGAGGCTGCATACAGTGTGACTTACATTTTCTACTTTCAATTTTGAAGGGGAAAGTATCAACGTTACTAGGGACTCTAGAACTCCACATATGATTGAAGAAGAGGAGGATACCATGAATTATTTTCTAGATACTGACATTAATGCCTTCAGAGTTGAAGATAAGGAGATACAAAATGATGATGAAAAAATCCACAAGTTAGAAAATCAGGAGGGATGGATTGACCTGGATAGTCTATGGACCATGTGTTTTGATGGAGAAAAAAGCAAGGAGGGATCTAGAGCTGGAATATTGCTTATATCTCCTAATGGTAAAACTTACAAATTATCCTTTTCTTTGCTATTCTCATGTACAAATAATGTTGTAGAGTATGAGGCTTTGTTGATAGGCCTAAGGCTGGCATCAAGGCATGGCATAAAATGTTTGAAAGTAATAGGGGATTTAGAGTTAGTGGTTTCCAAAGTTAGATCAAAATATACCTCAAAAAATCAGAGGTTAAAGCAGTATAGGAATGCAATGTGGGATGAGATTGAAAGATTTAATGCTTTTAATATTTGTTGGATGGAAAGAGGTTAGAATAGAATGGCAGACTTATTGGCTAATATAGCCCTTAGACCAAAAGATGTCACATTTGTAGATGTTTCTAAAATAGAGGTGTAGGCCAGGCCTTCTATCCCTGAAAATCTAGATAATTGGCAAGTTTTTTCTGATGACCAAGATATACTCAGGTTTCTTCATTGTGAATCTCACTTTGATGACAAAGAAATGGATTTCAGTACTTATGTTAACACAGTGGATGGTAAAGATATTATTTTTGGAAAAGAAGTTTTACAGTTGAAATCAAATAGAGTTCCTAAAGGATTGGTTGCTCTTGAAAGGGCATTTGATAATAAGGACAAGGCTTTCTCTGCTAATACTAATAAAATCAATGAGCTTGAGGAAATAAACTTAGGGACAAAATTTGTTCCTAAGAAAGTTTATATTGGTAATTCTTTATCCCTGAGAGTCAAAAAAGGTTTGATTGATCTTCTCAAAAAATTTAGGTATGTTTTTTATTGGTCTTATGAAGATCTTAAAGCTTACAGGGAAGACCTTTTCCAACATGAGATTCCACTAAAAGAAGGCGCAAAACCCTTTAGACAAAAATTGAGACCTGTTAATCCAACCCTAGCACCTAAAATGCAGGATGAACTCAAGAAGATGATGGATGCTAGAATCATCAAACCTATTAGGCACTCTACCTAGGTTTCAAATTTGGTGCCTGTTAGAAAGAAAAATGGTGATATCAGGTTATGTGTAGATTTCAAGAATTTAAACATAAATTCTTTGAAAGATAATTATGGGTTACCAAACATGGAAAATATGTTACAGAAGGTCACTGGGTCAGAATTAATGTCTATGATGGATGGCTTTTCTGGTTACAATCAGGTCATGGTAAAGGATACTAAGCAATTTAAAATTTCCTTCACGACCCCATGGGGGACATATGTTTATGTAAGGATGCCTTTTGGGCTGACTAATGTTGGCGCTACTTTTCAAAGAGCTATGGATGTGGCCTTTGCTGATTTTATTGATAGATTTATGGTGGTGTATCAAGATGACTTAACAAATTTCTTAGCCAAGGAGGAACAACATTGCTAGCATCTTGAGAAGATTTTTATCACAGCATTAGAATATGGCGTCTCTCTGAACCCAAAGAAGCATGCTTTTGGTGTGATAGAAGGTAAAATCTTAGGGCACATTGTTTCAAAGGATGGTGTGAGGATAGATCCTGAAAGAGTGGAGGCTATTGAAAAACTAACCTTACTAAAAAATATCAAGGGAATTCAGTCCTTTTTAGGACAGGTCAACTTTTTAAGAAGGTTTATTACAAACTTTGCAGAAATCAGTATTCCTATATCAAGAATGTTGAAGAAGGGAGCAAAGGTTGAATTGAATATGGAAGCAATACAAGCCTTTAATTATATCAAGAGGGCCATTAAGCATGCTCCAATCTTAAAAACACCAGACTATAGAAAACCCATGCAAATTTTTTCTTTTGCATCTGCCCATACCATTGCTGCAGTATTATTACAGAAAAATGTTGAAGGTTTTGAACAACCAATTTATTTTTTCAGAAAAACTTTGTAGGAAACAAAATTGAATTATGATATTATTGAGAAACAAGATTATGCCTTTCTGAAGGCCATTAAAACATTTAGATGTTATTTGGTAGGCACCACAGTGGTTGCATATGTTCCAAGTGCTGCAGTCAAAGACATTCTAGTCCAACAAGAGGTTTCGAGAAGAAGATGTAGGTGGATTAATAGGATCCAAGAGTTTAACATTGATATTCACATCAAAAAGTTGGTTAGAGGATTGGGATTAGCAAAATTGATGGCTTAGAGTAATTTGAATGCAAACCAAATAAATATGCTAGAAGAGGATCAAAGACCTTATGTGTGTAACATGGATTGTTGTGAATGGTACAAGGATATTGTCAAGTATCTACAAAGGATGGTTTTTCCCCCTAAAATGGATAACAATAAGAAAAGAACTATTAAACTCCAATCAATAAGGTATGCAATTCTAAATGGTGAACTTTGGTGGAGAAATAATGAGGGTGTTTTACTTAGGTGTATAGATCAACAGAAAGCAGATCTTTTGATGAATGAAATGCATAATGGAGTTTATGGAGGGCATTATATGGAAAAGACAACAGCCCATAAGATCATCAGATCAGGTTTTTGGTGGCCCTCACTTTTCAAAGATACCCATCAGTTTGTTAAAAAATGTGATCCTTGTCAAAGATTTTCTGGAAAATTGAAATTTGGTGGAAATTTTCCTGTTAAACCTATTGTTGTTCAAGCCCCTTTTTAGAAGTGGGGTATGGAATTCACTGGTGAAATCCCTAATAAATCTAGTGCTAGACATTCTTACATTCTAGTGGCAACTAACTATTTCACCAAATGGGTTGAGGCAATCCCTACAAAAAGAGTTGTTGGAGCTTTTCCTTGCAGGACCAAACTTGAATCAATAGATGGGCTTGATTCTTAGAGTAGGCATCAAGTTTGACAAGAAAACAATCCAATTGATGAGGATAGAGAAAATCCTCCTTAGTCTTGAGATCTACATCACTTAGGTGGGTATTGCCTTATCTGTACACTCAAGACACCTCATGATCAACAATAGGCCTACAGATAGATTATTGTGGAATAATCTTCAAACCCCTTCAGGTAACTTGTACCCCAATGAAGCCAATTCACATGCAATAGCCCTACTTGCATACAATGAGTCCAAATAATAGAAAGGACCTCCTACTACTACTACCAACATGAAAGGGAAAGGTATTTGATTTGATGTTAGGTTGGAAGGGCTCCTGAGATACCCTAAGTCTCTCATAGACCAGTGCCTTGTCCAATGGGCCACAGAGTCAAATACCTTATTGCAATAGATAGCTATGAAAAAAGAAGACAAAATACTCAATGTGTTGATGAATAACATCAATCACACATAATGACCAAACCTCACTTTAGCGACCCACCTGTGTATTCAAGTATGTTGTTATCCATCCAAAGGATTTTAACGCTCCCCTTAGAAGAAACCTATAAATAGACAATACATTAACCAGCATCCACTGGAAGACAAGCATGACATATCTTTGACACCTTAGCTCATACATACATGAAAACTAATCCTAAACCAGTTATCTCTACGAAGACAACTCCACTTGCAAAAATAAAGGCAATGCAAATAGAAAAATCAAACACCCTTGATGTATGATCAATGAGTTCAGGATTCAAATGGAGGTAGTTTGATAATAGTAAGAGTATACCGAATCCTCATACATAAGACAAATAAATCACAATACATATCATATTCTCTGAGCCAACAAAGGAAGGAATAACACCCTATATGCAGAGAAGTAGAGAAAATCTATAGGAAAAGGACCCTTCATGGAACTGAAAAGGAACCCTCAGGAACCAAGATTTTAGAACCCTTACAAAGTCAAAAATACAACCATATATACCCCTAGTTATCTTGGGATCCTACACAAGTTAGGATGCAACAAGCTACAGATAACCATAGTAAGGGTTAGGGCTTCCACCCATCAAAACAATTCAAAAGATCAGAATTCAATACGTTGGATGGAAAACCAAGCAACCTGGTGAAGAACATATCTAAAATTGATCTCCAATTATGATAAATCTCAGAACAATGTACAAAAGATTATAAATCCACCATGAAAACTAGTCTATTCAACCACCTGCAACACACCTCGAGCCATTCATCTCATTCCTTGCATGGTACAAATCTCTGCAATCAATCATCACACCCTGGACCACACTACAATGATAAACAAATCATGTCTTACCAGCTCTAGTCATTTTTGCATTGAATTTTAGTCCTTCTGGTTACTAGAAACCCTCTCAAAAATTTGAATTCAAATCCCAATGTCTATATCCTCGGTGCCAGCAACAAATCGATGGTCAAAATTTAAACCTTGATCAACTTTAAGTCGCAGCTGTCAAATCTTGTCCTTTCGCAAGCTTTATGACTTAACTCATCAGATAGCCTTGGGTCAACACTTGGAAAACACATGACAAGGCATTTCCTATTTGTGAAATGAAAACCTTAACCCAAGCTTAACCTAGTGATCTAGCAAACAAAGGAAAGAAAACCTATCCTGGTTACATTTGGTGAATTGGTGACTGAAGGGTTTCACTAGTTCATAGAACACTTTTTACCTCTACCAAGTTAGTTACTGATTATGCGAATGCTTGTTCACTAAATCACTAGTCAAATTAGAGCACCGCTATCCTTTTCCGTGAATGAGAGAAACCTTTGAAATTTGTCAGAGCTGCTAAGAACCTTGTCAGAATCACTAAACCCTCACCTGGGCCCACTTATAAGATCAACGGCCATCTCATCTTCACATGGGCCTCCAAGATTCCATCAGATCATCCACCTGTCATTGATTTAGAATCTTACCCTACCCTGACAACCCTTTGACACTAGATGAGATCAATGGCTGTCGCATAATCTCAACCTTCTGATACATCTGATAAGAACTTATGTCATTTGTTGATTCACTGACAATATCAGGACCCTCTGACATGCCGGATGCTAGGACCCACCGACAACCTACCCAGTCACTACATCATGGACCAATCAAATATCACCAACTGTACCTACCTAGTGGTGGACCTGCCTACTTTTTCCTTTAAGAGAATCAATGGCTGTTGCTATACCATTGTGTTAAAGGTCAAGCATGTCATCCTGGTGGAATAATGATAGCCACAAGATCAAACTGAACTTTAACTTGCCTGAACGCCGAGAAAACTAGTCCCACTGACAGCACTCCACTTCACACTCCCATTGACCAATGAAGAACTTCCATCTATGCTTACATGGTAGTGGACCCACTGATATGAAAGGCTATGTCACAGAGAGAATGAACGGTTGTCACAACTTCACAAGCCTCTGACACATCACTTGCACTTTAACGATAGCTGTTAGATGTAGATGTTGTCAGAGCCAGGACCAAGAAACACATAAGCCAAAACATTAGAAAATATTAGCGCATGGACTTAGGGAAAATTTAAAGGCCACCCAGGTAGAAACTTAGGAAAAATTAAAAGGGACCCCGCCAAACACAAAAACCTAACCGTCGAACAACTTAAAGGACTTTAATTAGCACATGCAGATTAGGATTTTAAGTCGCTTGAAAAAGTAACATGAAAATAGAAAAAGACCAGGGCATTTTAGGTTTTTCTCATGTAACGGCTAGTAAATATAAATTTTGAACTAGGGTTTGAGCCAGAGACCTAAAAACAACTACAAAGACCCGCAGAAAAATGCTAGAGCCATGAAAAATTTTCTAGGTGCTAACAGTGGCTCTATTTGGGGATGCATGCCTCCTGAAGGCATGGTAGGAAACCAGATCTCTAGGAAAAGTAGACCACCTACTGGAAGAAGGGCACAGAGACCTCAAAAACATAGGGAACACACCAAGGAAAATAGGAAGCGAAACTATATACAAAGTGTACACACTTCCCTTTTTTTTTACAAAAAGCTTCAAACCTCAAAACTTGAACCAATCTTTACCCCTGTCAAAAATCTGGTTTTCATTTCTTTCTTCTTGAGGTAAAGTGGATACTTTATTGCCATTTGTTTCACTAGACATATCAATACTTTCAATCAGCCCATAAGGCAAAACAAAATCTTTGTCTTCATTCCCATAGTGCATGTAAAAATCTGAAGCATTTTCATCATCTTGTTTACTATGAAAGAAAGACCCAGCATGCTCATGAATACTATCATAAAACTAAAACTGATCCTTATCCACTGATTCATGTATGCCATCAATCTAAAATGCAAAAGTCACATACTTTATTTGATAAAAATCTTCATTGATAACTTGACTTTGCATATCCTCTGGTGCAGCTGGTGGGAGTTCAAGAGAATAATCACATTTTTACTTACACATGTCATCATCATCAAACTCTGCCACATTTGAGACCTCCATGTGTCCTTCAAACAATGGATTAATAATTCCATGTAATACTCCTTGTTGCACATTATGACAGAGAATGGGTTGATCATCATCATAGTCCTCATCATATAAAGTATTAGAAAACACTTTAAACTCACTACCCATTTCATCTCCATGGAGATTCTCAGCACACAAAGAAAAATCAGAACTATATGAAGATTCACAGTCAACATCATCTACCAAGCATATAGTGTCCTCAATTATATCTTCCTCATTATCTTGTTCAGGAGAACCATCATAGAAAAATCATGGTTTATCGCCAAATTCTCTATTGTATGTTGCAACCTCATTATCCAATGTAGGACCATTAGATAACCCTTTACTCAAATCTTCATGTTCATCCTCACCAATATCACATTGAACTACCATTTCTTTATCTTCAAACTTTGAGGACAAATCACTCTCAACATCTTCATACTCAAGCTGATTTGTACAATGTACAAATTGAGATGCATTTTCATTTTCAAATTCAGAAAGTGAAAACATACCTTCACTGATAAAGGAATGTTCACTTCCATCATTACTTTCTTCCTCCCATGTGGCATCTAACTCATATGAAGACACCTCAACATCACTGCCTTCATCACTCTCACCTGAGTAACCACTTTCAGATCTATGTTCCTTAGGCTGTGACTGATATATCTGTGAATCACATTCCTCATGCCTAGGAACAACATCCTCATGCCTAGGAACATTAGCAAAATCATGCTCATAATCAAAATTACAAGAATTGACTACAGTGGCAAATTCACCACTCAAAACACCATCACATTGCTCAATTCCATCAAGGTCAAGAATATATCTTACTGATGTAGCATCCTAAACAAATGTCTCGTTAGTAGTAAAAGACTCAACAACATTTATACACACATCTTGATTTGACATTTCAACTTGATTACAAACTATAGCAGAAGTGTTGGTACACTGATTTGGAATTTTGGTATCAACACTACAGTCTTCTTTTCTTCCATATTCATTATACTGGCATACATTCATGGAAAAATGACCTATGGTCAATTCATATTTCAAATTGTTTTCAATGTCCATCGCAGTTACAAATGCCTAATATAATGACCTAGGTTCTTTATCCCTCAGCAAGTAGTTCATTTTATTACCAAATGCATCAAAGTAAACATTCATACATACTTGATCATTGGGTCTATAACTCTTAGGGATTTCATTCAATACTTTTGCAAATCTGAAATTGAAATGAGGAACAAGTTCATCATTCTCAATATGAATCTTTAAAAACTTATCATAGGAATTAGATATGCTTACCCTTTCTCCAAATTTCTCCATGAAGGCCAAATGCATCTCACTCCAAGATGAGATAGAACATACTAATAGAAAAGAGAACTAGTCTCTAGCATCACCTTCTAAAGTTTGAACAAACAATTTCATCCATAGGTCTTCATGGCAAACATCAAAATCACACATTACATCAACAAAGCATTGAACATGTTTCCTTGCTGACTGATGCTAGTCCCTATTATAATTTGGTAAATATCTCCTAATTCCATCAGGGATCTTATTAGGGAAGCCAGGTATGCCATCATAACAAAATGGCACATATCCTTTGACAAAAGAAACTTTGTGAACATCCATCACTAGCTACTGCTTTTGCACATCCACTTAAAAATCTTCAAAACTAATGACAAGAAATCTATACTTGAAACTAACTTTCTTTTGATACTGAACCCCTCCTACATACTCCACACTTATATGTCCTTTCTTTAATGACTAAACCATTTGATAAGGACTATGCAGGTACACAAAATATTGAATGGGGAATACCTGGAAGCCTTTGTTGATTGTTGTTGCTCTCTTCACATCTAACTAAAGTATGAAACAAGGATACACACCTCAGGTTCTTTCTAGCATAGATTCACCACCCCCCTTCAGATGACACAAACTTCCACTAATCTATCTTGAAGCACCAATAGAATCTAAGCACTCCCACATCAAAGTTGCATATAACTTAATCAACAAATCCAGGCAACAGACTTGCAACCCTGAAAAGCAATTCTCAGATTGTAAAAATTATGAGACTCTTCCCCAAACTAAATACAACAAGACTTTGGGATACTCTTAATGGTAAATTTATTTCTCCCCAGTAGAGTCACCAATTTGTTGGAGCTTTTCCTTGCAGGACCAAACTTGAATCAATAGATGGGCTTGATTCTCAGAGTAGGCACTCAAGTTTGACAAGAAAATAGTCCAATTGATGAGGATAGAGAATGTCCTCCTTCTTCTTTGAGCTCCACATCACTGAGGAAGGTATTGCCTTATCTACACACTCAAGACATCTCATGATCAACAATAGGCCTACAGATAGATTATTGTGGAATAATCTTCAAACCCCTTCAGGTAACTTGTACCCCAATGAAGCCAATTCACATGTAATAGCCCTACTTGCATAGAATGAGTCCAAAGACTAGAAAGGACCTCCTACTACTACTACCAACATGAAAGGGAAAGGTATTTGATTTGATGTTGGGTTGGAAGTGCTCCTGAGATACCCTAAGTCTCTAATAGACCAGTGGCTTGTCCATTGGGCCACAGAGTCAAATACCTTATTGCAATAGACAACTATGAAACAAGAAGACAAAATACTCAATGTGTTGATGAATAACATCAATCACACACCATGAACAAATCTCACTTTAGCGACACACCTGTGTATTCAAGTATGTTATTATCCATCCAAAGGATTTTAACCCTCCCCTTATAAGAGACCTATAAATAGACAATACATTAACCAACATCCATTGGAAGACAAGCATGACATATCTTTCACACCTTAGCTCATACATACATGAAAAATAATCCTAAACCAGTTATATCTATGAAGAAAACTCCACTTGCAAACACATAGGCAATGCAAATAGAAAAATCAAACACCCTTGATGTATGATCAATGAGTTCAGAATTCAAATGGAGATAGTTTGATAACAGTAAGAGTATACCGAATCCTCATACATAAGACAAATAAATTACAATACATATCATATTCTCTGAGCCAACAAAGGAAGGAAGAACACCCTATATGCAGAGAAGTAGAGAAAATCTACAGGAAAAGGACCCTTCATGGAGCTGAAAAGGAACCCTCAGGAACCAGGATTTTAGAACCCTTACAAAGTAAAAAATACAACCATATATACCCCTGGTTATCTTGGGATCCTACACAAGTTAGGATGCAACAAGCTATAGATAACCATGGTAAGGGTTAGGGCTTCCACCCACCAAAACAATTCAAAAGATCAGAATTCAATACGTTGGATGGAAAACCAAGCAACCTGGTGAAGTACAGATCTAAAATTGATCTCCAATTATGATAAACCTCAGAATAGTGTACAGAAGATCATAAATCCACCATGAAAACTAGTCTATTCAACTAGCTACAACACACCTCAAGCCATTTATCTCATTCCTTGCACAGTACAAGTCTCTACAATCGATCATCACACCCTAGACCACACTGCAATGACAAACAAATCATCTCTTACCAACTCCAGTTACTTCTGCATTGAATTTTAGTCCTTGTAATCACTGGAAAACCTCTCAAAAATTCAAATTCAAATCCCAGTGGCTATATCCTTGACGCCAGCAGAAAATCGGTAGTCAAAATTTAAACATCGATCAAGTTTAAGTCGCAACCATTAGATCTTGTCCTTTCACAGGCTTTATGACTTAACTCATCAGATAGCCCTGGGTCAACACTTAGCAAACACACGACAAGGAATTTCCTATTCAAGAAATGAAAACCTTAACTTGAGCTTAACCTAGTGATCTGGTGAACAAAGGAAAGCAAACCTATCCCGGTTACATTTGGTGAACTGGTGACTGAAGGGTTTCGCCAGTTTGCAGAATACTTTTTACCTCTACCAAGTTAGTGATTATGCCAACGCTTGTTCGTTGAATCGCCAATCAAATCAGAGCACTGCTATCCTTTTTCATGAATGAGTGAAACCTTTGTAATTTGTTGGAGCTGCTAAGAACCTTGTCAGAATCACTAAACCCTCACCTGGGCCTACCTAGAAGATCAATGGTCATCTCATCTTTGCATGGGCCTCCAAGATTCCATCAGATCATCCACCCGTCATTCATTTAGAATCTTACCCTACCTTGACAACCCTCTAACACTAGATGAGATCAATGGCTGTTGTATAATCTCAACCTTTTGACACATTCGATAAGAACTTACGTCGTTCATTGATTCATTGACAATATCAGGACCCTCGGACACATCAGATGCCAGGACCCACTGACAACCTACCCAGTCACTACATCATGGACCAATCAGATATTGCCAATTGTACCTACCTAGTAGTGGACCCGCCTACTTTTTCCTTTAAGAGAATCAACGACTATCTCTATACTACTGTGTTAAAGGTCAAGCATATCATCTTGGTGGAATAATGACAACCACAAGATCAAACTGAACTTTAACCTATCAGAATGCTGAGAAAACTAGTCCCACTAACAACACTCCACTTCACACTCCCATTGACCAATGAAGAACTACCATCTATGCTTACATGGCAGTGGACCCGCTGATATGAAAGACTACATCACAAAGAGAATGAACGGTTGTTGCAACTTCACAAGCCTTTGACACATTGATTGCACTTTAACAACCGTTAGATGTAGATGTTGTCAGAGCCGGGCCTAGGAAACACATAAGCCAAAACATTAGAAAATATTAGCGCATGGACTTAGGGAAACTTTAAAGGCCACCGGGGTAGAAACTTAGGAAAAATTAAAAGAGACCCCATCAGACATGAAAACCTAACCACCAAACAGCTTAAAGGATTTTAATTAGCACATGCAAATTAGGATTTTAGGTCACCCAAAAAAGTAACATGAAAATAGAAAAAGACCAGGGCATTTTAGGTTTTTCTCATGTAACAGCTAGTAAATATGAATTTTGAACTAGGGTTTGAGCCAGAGACCTAAAAACAACTGCAGAGACAGGCGAAAAAATGCTAGAGCCATGAAATTTTTTCTAGGTGCTAACAAGAGCAACTAGCAAAGTGGTGACAGATTTTATGATGCAAAATATCTTGACAATATTTGGTTGCCTAGAATCCATAGTTGTTTATAATGCATTATGTTTCAGGTCAGAGGAGTTTGTGGGTTTCTATCAAGATAATGGTATAAAAAATTCTTATTCATCTCCTTATCATCCACAAGGTAACAGCCAGGCAGAATCTAGCAATAAAAGTTTGGTCAAAATTCTAAAAAGAGTCTTGGACAAAAACAAGAAAGATTGGGATTCCAAATTATTACAAGCCCTATGGGCTGATAGGGTTATAGTTAAAAAGGCAATAGGGTGTGCCCCTTTTGACTTGGTGTATGGAATCAATGCAAGATTACCTCAAAACAATCTATTACAAATGTATCAGTTCATTTAGACATATGATGATGATATAGAAGAAGATATGACAATCAGGATGAATGATTTGATTCAACTCAATGAAGTAAGAAATGAAGCACATGATAAGAATGAAAAGATGCAGGCCCAGTGCAAAGTCTTGTATGACAAAAAGACTACTCAAAGAGCTTTTATAAGTGGCAACATGGTCTTGATGTATAATGCAAGATTAGAAGACAAAGGAAAACATGGGAAATTTGATCCCATCTGGTTAGGACCATATATTATTGAAGACAAATGGGGAACAAATTCTTATATGTTGAGAAGTTTAATAGGAAAACTTATGGAATTACTAGTTCATGGTCAATTCTTAAAGTTCTATTTCTCTTAAAGAGATCTTTTCAACCCTTGTACATGTTTGGTTCTTTTTGTATATAGTTCCTTGTCTTTTCTTTGAGTTTTTGATTGGGTCTGTTGTCCTAGGAGATTCTAGTTTTCTCATTGTATCTGTAAGAGATACACGTCCCCAAGCGAGAGCCACTATTATCACCATATAAAATTTTTCAGCTCTGTGATAATGTTTCAAACTAGTCTGAGATTATTGACCTAGTGGTATTTTTCTTCAAGGTGTAAACCCTAAGCTTTATCCAAAGCCCTAACTCATCCTAGGTCATGTTATGTTTCCTCGTTACCTTTTTGAGTTACTAATCTTTTCATAAAACATGTGCTAATAACTTGACTCACTTTGTTCATTATTTTATGTGTCGAGGTGGTTAGGCTTTCGAACCATCAACCCTTTTATTTAAATAAATCTGCCAAAGCCTAAGTTTTAGATTAATTTTTGTTTAAAAAAAGCCTTTAAAATTGTGCAGTTGTCATTGCACTGCAAGACTGCTCTTTGTCAGTTTCCCTGACATGTGAAATAGCGACTATGCACCACCTATCCTTGTGGGTCCATTTGATTTTGTAATGCGCTATCCCTTAACGAGAGAATCTAATCCATGATTGTCGTTATATCATTGGACCAAGATGCACGTCCTTTATGCATCGCGGTATAGCGATGACCATTAGATTGCCTTTTGATGAATAAAGTTCATGATGGGTCCTGAGACTGCTAGGTCATATTCTCATGTAAGATTTTTATTGGTTGTCAGCAGTATTGAGGTGGTAGTTGTTAGAATATTTCAAAATTGATATTAAAGATGACAGGTCTTCCACTTGTCATTTTTCTGCAATGTGTTGTCTTCTAGTTCAGTGTTTAGTTGGATGATGTGTCACCGTGGGACCTAAGTAGTAAGAAGATTAAAGTGTAGAAAGATCTTACAGCTATCATTATACCGTTAAGATAAGATGCATGTCTTTTATGCATCACGATATAGTGATGATTGTCGATCTTGCCCAAGGATATGAACTATTCAGTGGGTCCTCAGTTGTTAGAACTTTTATTGATGTGTTTCTTTTTGATTGGCCTATGGTGCTAATGATGAGTTTTGATTGTCAGGTGTTTCTGACACCATAGATGACATGGGATTTTTTGGCTTGCTGGCTTATCTGAGGTGATGTCTCCTGATTCATCGAAGGTTTTTTAAAAGTGTTCAGTGGGGCTGAGGTTTTGTTAAGTTTTGGTGATCGTCTGATCAGGGTGCATCTACGGTGGTCATTATATCTGGGGTTGGTATCTCTGACAGGTTTTGGGTTGCGCTTTAGCGACGTGATGACACCTATCTCTTTTGGGCAAAAATAAAGATTATTGTTAAAGTCTTTCCACCTAGCATTTTGAAATGTTCTCATTGGTTGAGAACTGACTTAGGGAAAAGTAAACAAGGCTTTACTATTCGACTTGCCGATCGTCCGATGCACCAGGATAGAAATTTATCAATGACCCAATTTAAAATTTTTTGCTTAGTGATGTTTTTCATGTCCTGTGAATGCAGAGGCCACCAACTTTTGGTAATGGAAGATTTATTGTGCTACGTGTGAGTAAATTGCAAGTAGTTGGCTACGATATACAACACAATTCAACCGTTGTTTCTCATTACCATTTCAATAAGCTCTTTGGCAACCGGATTTCTTTCTCTGAGCGATTTCAAGTGAAGAATTTGTAAGTGCCTGGTAGGTCTACTTTCTAGATTTAAAAGAATTGCTTGAAGTTTGTGAAGGATTTTGTGTGGATAGCTTCTAGGGTTTTTCTTGAGTACTCGTATATTATTGTAAGAGCCCTAGTTTCAAGATGCCACCCAAGAGGAATTTGTTTGGTCAAATAGAGTATATCAAGAGAGGGATTTTTGAGGATTTAATGAAGTTGCTTCCTTATTCAAACAATGGGGTAGCTTGGATGAAAGAACTAGTTCCAAGAAACTCTAGAGATTCAGTTGTAGATGGTCTCCATGACAGGGGAAACTGGATGAGAGATGCCAAAGTGGGTGAGAAGCATAACGGTCTTATTATTTTCAAGTTAGCTAATTCAAAAAGGAATGCTTGTGCCCCCTTGAGTAATATATGGCAGTTTGATATTGGGAGGTTAGTTGTTCCTAGTGTTTTTATGGATGCTGAATTATTAATTCAGATAGCTAAGTGCTATGATCCTTTGACAAATTGTGTCAAGAATATAAATGGTAGAGACCTGATCAGCATCACAGAGGATGAGATTATGGAAGTATTTTCATTGAATGAACCATCTGTGGGGTTAGAGAAGATAGATTTCCTAGAGTTTATTGAAATCTATGAAGCACAAAAGGATTATCTAAGGACAAGGCCTTTGAGGCAATTTTTTGATTAAATAGGATCAATGTGTGCTGTCAGTGCAAGCACACCAGAGCCCTTTAGATTAGATTTATTTAGTAAAAGGGCACATGAAGTTTATAAATCTTTGGCTTTGATTCTAGGGCATGATGAGGCAACTCATATGCTAGTACCTTATATGTTCATGATGGTATAGTCACTGCACCCCCAATTAGCCCTTATTTTTGACTTTGCATCTCATTTAGCTGATATAATCCATGAGGGGTTGATGGGAATAAAAAATATGAAGGTGACTAGACCTTTTGGATGGTACTCAATGCTCATGCACATGTTTTTATACAAGGGTGATGAATATTTTGGTACAACAATAGATATTATGAAGGAAAAGAATGGAGAGATTCTTCCAGTGTAGTTGTGGACTGCAGCTCTATCATGGGACATAATTGATGCCAGCTATATTATTTTTGACAAAGATTTTGCCTCTAGACTTAGAGCTCATTTACATTTTGACAATCCAAGGATTCCAAGAGAGTTGCTGAGGCTAATTAGGCCAAAGGAGTTTTTCCAGGATATTGCTATTGTTCACAATTTTGGGGATATTATCTTATATCCAGTTTCCATAGTTTTCAAAGTGTATGGTTTCAAGGTGGCACCTTATATTTTACCTTATCAAGTCCCATTGAAGCTGGGATATGAAAAAATTCTAAGGAAAATTGGAGACTTGCAAGAGTCTATTCTCACTGGTAAAGGAAGGGGAACCTTTTTCCCAGATATAACCATAGCACACCAATATGTGATCACAAAAGGGTGATGGGTGCATTTGAATAATGTTTTGCAGCCCTACAAAATGTCTAAAGCAGTGGTGAGGTGTGCAGATACTAAAGGTTTTCTCTCAGGAGTATTTAGAGATAAAGTGAGGTGTGCTCTTATTGAACATCAATTTAATTTTCCTGAGGATGTAATCAGAAATGAGTTTGATTTTCAAACTTAGGAGATCAAGGAAGAGAAATGTGTCATTTACAAAAAGACTATAGATTTTATTAAAAATTTTGAGAGAGCTTATGACCCATTGAAGGGATTTGAACCATGGGCAAGGAAACTGGATGCCCTTATGGAACATTTTGAAGGCATCATGCATAGAGCCAATGAAAAAAGGGCAGCAGTGACTAAGACAAACCCTGAGATGGCTTGGCAAATTTTGAGTCAGCCTAAATCCATGAAATTGACCCCAAGGGGAATTTATACAATGCAAAGAAGGAGTGGTTACACTATTCTCTTACCACCACAACAAAGAAGTGAAGATATCCCTTCTACTTCAAGAGGGAAGAAGCCTATTGATAATCCAATAGCATAGGAACCCTCTCCAAAGAGGCAAAAACTAGAAGAAGCAAGACCAGGAGAAGAGGCTTATCCACCTTCTCAATCCCCTATTCAATTGGATGAACATGGGGTGGCAGAATAGCTTGTGCAGCTAAGAACTGAAGGAAACATTTTTGTTTCTAGTGAAGATTTGTAGGAAGGAATACCTGAGGCACCAAAGGAGATGGCCATGGATCTTTCAATAGAGGAGTTTGAGGGTAAATAGATGGACCCTATTCTAAAACAAGCCACAGACTCTTTCCTTGCTGATGATAAGTTTATTAAGACCAGGGCATTCTCCCAATTTCTTTGGAGAATGAAAATAAATCAATTTAAGGAGATATGTGAAAATAAGAAAGAAGAGTCCCCTACTAGGGATGTCATAGAAATAGAAAATGAGACCAAGGTAGAATTGGTCAAACAATTTGAGAAAATTACTCCAGAGGAAGGGAGGGCCATGGTTAATACAGTAGGGGTACTAATTCTACCAGAATGGGACATTGCTAATGTAATTATCTTTGACCAAGTAAGGAAAAGAAAATTGAAGACTCTTACTACATTAGAAAAATTTGCAAGAGGATTTTCTTTCTCTGAGGATCATGTTGCTCTTGCTATGTGGTCTCTAAATAAGGATGAAAATAAAGGGAAAAGAAAGGATCTCTCTGAAGAATATACAGGTGGTTTGTTAGTCCAGAGAGTAGGAGAAACATCTGGAGTTGAAGCATCAAATTTGATTTTAGAAACTACCAAATTTGATGCCCAAGTGGTAGAGAAAGATTCTAGAGAGAAGGAAGAGCTTAGGCTCAAATTTGAAATGGTTCTCAAATCCTACAATGAGCTCAAGGTTGAGCTAATTCAGAAGGACAAATTGATTGCACAATTGTCAGGACGTTTAGATCATAGATCTCCCTAGTTGATGATTTCTAATAGACCTGTAGTGGCTTCATCTTCAAGCCCAATTGTTGAATTTCCACCTTCACCACTACCAGATACAAGCTTGGATTCAAGGGTCACCTAGGAGAAACAAAGATTGATAGAAGAAACAAATAGGTTGAGGGAAATAAGGGTACAATTGGAGAAAGAAAAGGATGAGAACATAAAGGCCATAGCTTTAGCAAACCAAAAATATGAAGAAAAGATAACATATGCCATCATGTAGTTTTCTATTGATTTAAATCCCTCCATTCACAATGGCCATGCTAGTAAGTTATATTCATTTTTTGAAATTTTAAATAAGGAGAAGATGGAGTTGTCACCAATTTTGAAGAAGTGGATTGAAAGGTCTCCTAATATAAAGTTATTTTGTATGTTGTCAAAAGGATAGGAGGATCATGATCCATTAATTAAGCCAATGCACCAAATTATAAAGAAAATGGTACAGTTTGGGATAATTTTGGATGGTTTTATCAGAAAATCAATCATGTTGAAAGCTGAACTGATGCTTTCAAACTATGAACTGGTTCCTACTATTTTCATAGATAAAGGAAAGTTTAAAAAGGCACATCAATGGAGGGAAGAAATGGATACACTTTTATCAGAAAGGGCGACTAGTGTCCTAGGTGGCAATGTTTGTTTTAATAATATTATTCAGTTATTAATTAATGCTAAGTCAATGTTTGACAGTTTTCAGTGTAAGGTCACTCAAATAGAAAATGAGTGGGAACAATTATCAAAGAAGAAGGCTGAATTTTCCAATTTTGAGTTCTCGAGTGAAGAGGTGTATGATAGGTGGAGGTATCAATATATGCCTCATGTTCAAAAGGATAGTATTCCACCAACTTCTTAGAGTGGACATAGATAGATATTTTTGGTAACAATAGTTGGTGAGATATTTTGAAGACATTTATTACCGGGTGAACAATGAGGACCATAGGACAGATTTCATGAAGGCAACTAGATACAACAAAAGAAGCATAAAATAGGGCAGTGTTCCTACAATATCTCATCTACTTCGATAGTGTATTTATTGTAAATATGTAAAAGTTGTTGTAAAGTTTTTCTAGATTAAAATATGTAACCCTAGAATGATCGGTGGCTTGTTGCATTTCCTCATATATAAGGGATTTTCCATGATCATTCTAGGTATTGAGAGCTTAGGAGAAAAAGATAGAAATTCTGAAAACCTAACACTCAGTCAAGGATTGTAAATTTTGTATCATTCTATCAGAGAAATAGAAAAGAAGTACAAGTTGCTATTGTTATTTTGCAAGCTTTGTTCAAGATTTGACCTATGCAACATTTAAAGGGTGACCTTAATATAAATCTTGGATCTTTGTCTCTCCTGTGAGTTTACTCAGTAAATTTTTAAGTCTTTTTGAGGTTTATATGTATGTGTTTGAACTATGAGTTCTGATCTAGGATTGGATTAAAATTGCTTTGATTTTGATGCATGTTTACTGAATCTATTCAAGGATTTATCAAAGTAGGAAAGATTTGGAGTAGTTTATATTTAAGTTCAAGACCCACCTTTCATAAAAAAAAAACTATTGTATTCATTCTATTTTCTGATATATTGCCCAATGGATAAGGCACTGGCTTTAATCTTCCTATCTTATCTTTGTATGGAATGATTGGAATCTTGTAATCCTATAAAAAAACATTGAATTAATACCAGTCTTTTACTTTTATTTTACTTTATATGTATTGTCCTACCCAGTGATGGAGAGTCAATGAATAATAGGTTATTATTTAGTACTTTCTCACTGTTATCTATTGTAAGATCCAATAATTAGTAAGAGACAAAATTAAAACAAATTGGATCAGGTACACCCGCCTTGGTTTTGCAAAGCCAGAAGTAGAAGAGGGTAGTTTTATCCCTATAGTTGGTCTAGTTGTCTTGCAGAGCTCTCATACTTGGAACTAACCATTCCTAATACTAGTCTCAAGGCATGTTGGCAGCCCTAGTTGGCATAAGCATTTTCAAACACCAACAATTTCTATATCCTTAATCTGCATTTCAAATTCAAGTTGGTGTTCAGGGATTTATATTGATTTGGTAGTGTGATTTGTGTGCAATCAAGAATATCAGACTTGTGAAGTTTTTCTTCCTTTTCTACATTCTAGGTACCTTGTTTCACTAGGAGTTGAGAAAGTGGGATTGAGTTATGAGTTTGATTTGTTTTGCTGTTGGAGTAAGCTCATTCTCAATTATGGTTTCTCTTCAAAATTTGGTGGATCACCTTTGTGATCCAGAGGGAAGCCGACCCTTAATCTGGAGGTCTATTCTTGGATAGGTTACCTGCAGCCTGAGAATAGTCCCATGTTTCATAGGATTACTGGGTTCAACACTTAACAAATTCGGTGCAATCCTTAGTGACAATAGTTTTTGGCATGCTTGGTGGGATAGAAGACTCAGTGAGTCAAATTTCTAGAAAGATTTATGCAATTTATTGTGTGGTATGAGTAGTAACAGCATTTTGAAATCATACTTGGTGACTCTAATGGTGTTTTATGTAGATCAATATATAAGCTTATGAGTGGGATCCCAACCAGGAAGAGTAAGAATCATTTTGTGTATATGGAGCTACCATCTATCAAAAAGAGGCCTAAAGTAGCCCAAAATATTGCATCAAAATCTACAAATCCTACTCCTAGTTCTACTCCTAGCCCTGTTCGCATTCCTGCAGCCAATCCCCAAATCTAGCCAGTGCAAGTAGCACCAGCAAATCAAGCTCCCCTTAATCCTCCAATGGCCAGACAACTTCCTTTTGTAGCCTTTGATCAAGGCAGCCCCTTGAATTTGTAGCAGCATAATGACATACCTATATCAGCCCTTAAAAGTTTGCCTATTTTTACAAGAGAGGATCAGACCTCAACCATTGAGCATATAACAGATGTAGCATCCCTTTGTGCCCTTCATAATATAACCTAGGATAATGTGGCTATGAGGTTGTTGGCAGCTTCCCTCAAAGGAAAAGCATTGCAATGGTTTAGAGGCTTAGAAGTTGGTTCCATAGCTAATTGGGATGGGTTGGGTCAAGCCTTTACCAATCAGTTTGAGGATAAATCAAATCATCTCTCATTAGTTGAGCATTTGACTACTATCAAAAGATCACCTCAAGAATACATGATGGATTTCAATTTTAGATTTCAAAGAACATGGAATAGAATACTAGCTACGGTTAGACCTTCAAGCCAACATGCTTTTCTATATTATCTAAGAGCTCTTAATAGTCATATCTTTGTTATGATCCAATCCATGGGAGGGACTAATTTACTAGCAGCTTATGATCTTTCCATAAGAGCTAAAAATAGCCTAATCCAAGCTAGAAAAATAGCCCCAAGGCCCCCAATGCCTATTTTTCCCAAGCTTCATCCTGTTCCTAAAGCAATTCTAGCCTTGGCATCTATTCCACCTCTCCCAGCTCCTCCTCAACAAGTTGCTAACCTAGTTGTAAATCAATCCCAAGAGCTGACTGAGATTAAAAAGGCCTTGCAAACAGTTACTAATGAGCTAGTTAGTCTAAAGAAGCAATAGTCCTAGCCTTACCAGCAACCCTATCAACAACCTTATCAACAGCCCTATCAAAATAACTACCAGTAGAATAGGCCCCAATACCAATAAGGCAAACAAAGTCAAGCAAGAAATTATAACCAAAAGGCTAGCCAACCTTATAATCCTAACATTCCTAGTGCTTCTAGGGAGCTGATTCCTGTAGCCCAGAATAATATGGCACAAGATTATCAATGGGGCTGCCCATGCAATCAGCAACATATCCAGGGGATATGTCCTAATGACTATAATTAGGCCCTTATGGTACAGAATAATGTGATGATGCCACAAGAGATGGTTCAAGAGAAAGAAATCTAGCAAGGTCTAGTTGTTACCATAAATGAGTTGCAGACACCTGCGGTGGCACTGGTGAATTTTCAAAAAGAAGATTTTTGTGGAGTGAATTTTTCACCAAGTGATAACCCAAGCTACATCCCAGTTGTAGCAAACACAAGGTCTAAAAAGAAAGCTATGGAGGTTGAACAAGTGGCCTCTACCAGTCAGCAAGCTTCTATTGTGAATCCACAATCCAAAGCAGTTCAAACTCTAGTTCTAAACTAGCCAAAGGAGGCTAAAGAACCAGTCAAGGTAGCTACATAGTTGGTGTCTACACAAACAAAGGTTGCTGCACCAAAAAGATAGTCTAAATTAATTTTGGGATCTTTTAATATTGTGGAGAAAATGAAGAAGACCTCTATCAATGTACCTTTGATGGGCACCTTGGCGATTCCTAGACAAAAGGAACTGATATTAAACGAATTGACTAAGATCTCACCAAATCAAGAGGTTGTTTTAGAGTAGCCTAGGGTCCTAGTAGCTAAAACACCTCATGTGGAGCAGCAAAAGGAGGAGACTAGCTTGCATCCCATTGTTTCCTTATAGGTTAAACCTCCTCCTTTCTATGTAACTCTTATTGTTGGAGATTTCTTGGTTCATAATTGTATGATAGATTCATGAGCTAGTAGTTCTATGATTTCTAAGTAGTTGGCAGATCTACTAGGGTTGTCTTATGAGCCAATAGATAGACCTATTGTTCAATTGGATGGGTCATCAGTTAGTACCTTGGGAGTTATGAAAGACCTGAACCTCACCCTACATGAATGTCCTAATTTCTTCATTCCCCAAGATGTCTATGTCATAGATTTGCCTCCTCATTTTGTGATTTGTCTAAGCAAAGAGTTCACTACTAGGTTGGGGGGATATCTCTCAGCTGATTGGTCTCATATATACTTCAGGATGAGATACGGGACTAGGGTTAGAATCACGTTTGAAGCTTTTGCAAAAAGTCATGCTGAACCATATACCCCAAATCCTATAAATGCCAATTTGATGTATCATGAACAAGACCCAAGTGATTCTGAGCCTGGGACCCCTATTGGAAAGATTCCTGATATTGCTCTAGATGAATGGGCTGAAAGAGACTTGGAAGAGGATAACCCTTTTAGAAACATGGAGACCTCTAGTATTGGAATGTATATCATTCATGAAGAGGGTGCTGTGATTCCATATTTGATGAAGAAGGAAGATAAGCACTCTGGAGATCAGGGTGATGATTTATGGCAGTTGTTCTTTGATAGTGCCAGAAACAAAGTTGGTTCAGGAGAAGGAGGTATCCTAATTTCTCCAGAAGGGAAAAGGTATTACTCTATAGTTCATTTTTCTTTCAGCTATACTAATAATACAACAGAGTATGAAGCATTGATTCATGGTTTAGAATGGGCTAGACAAAGAGGGATCAAATGCCTAGAAGTTTTAGGTGATAGTGAATTAGTGGTCAATCAATTTCATGGCACTAATCTAACAAAAAATGATACACTAAAGATGTATAAGCATAGGGTTTGGGATTTAATAGAGGATTTTCATGCTTTTAATCTGGTTTCTATCCCAAGAAATTAGAACAAGTAGGTAGACAAGCTGGCCACCATGGGAGCAGAATATGATATTCCAAAAGGGGTCACAAGTCCCAACTCTCAGCATGTAAAGATTCTGGTAAGACCATCCATACCAGACAATCAAGTGAGCTAGAAATTTTTTGAAAATGATGAACATATTTTTAATTTTCTGATAGAAGAAGCAGAGTTCTCTAGAGTTAACCAAAGCAAACATGCTCACCAGTATGGTGACCAGATGCTGCAGTTGAAAAGTAATAAGTTGTCTAAGTGACTGGTCACACTTGAGTCCATATTTAACTTGGATGATTAGCTTAGAGAAGACAAAACTAGTATGACAATCAAAGAGGAACACTACCAGTCTGTGGAGGTTCTTAAGGACAAATTCCTTAAGCTTGGAGAGGTATGCACATAGCCAGAGGAGCAAGCCTTTATTTCATTATGTCAAGAATATAGTGATGTCTTTGCATGGGAATACTATGATTTGAAAGGATTTGATCCTCACTTAGCCTAGCACACCATTGAACTAGAGCCCCATGCCAAACTAGTAAGGCAGAAACAAAGACCCATCAATCCTAAGTTAGAAGTCCTAATGAGAATAGAATTAAAAAAGATGATTGAAGAAAATATTATTTTTCCCATCAAACACCCTCTTGGGTTTCAAATCTAGTACCAGTTAGGAACAAGAATGGTGAAATCTAGTTATGTGTAGATTTTAGAGATCTTAATAGAGCCTCACTCAAAGATCATCACCCATTGCCATCCATGGAACATATCTTATAGTATGTTTTAGGGTTTGATAGATTTTTTTTGTTAGATGGCTTTTTGGGTTATAACCAGGTTCTGGTTAAGGAGGAGGATCAATACAAGATAGCATTCACCACCAAATGGGGTACCATGGCATATAAGAAGATGCCTTTTGGGCTATCTAACGCTGGTGCTACATTTCAGAAGGCCATGGAGATGGAATTTGTTGGTTTAATGAAAGAGTTTGTTCTGATCTACTTGGATGATATAACTATCTTCTCAAAGGACACAAAGGATCACCTGGTTCATCTAAGATAGATCTTTGAAAGGTGCAAAGAGTTTGGAGTTTCATTAAATCCCCAAAAGTGCATTTTTTCTATTCATGAAGGCAGATTAATGGGGCACATTGTTTCTAAACAAGGAACAACCATTGATCCCAAGAGGGTAAAAGCCATCCTAGCACTGCCCCTACCAGCTCACAAGAAGGTACTACCAAATTTTCTTGGAAGAATCAACTTGTTGAGGAGGTTCATTCCAAATGTTGTGGCACTACTGAAACCTATGACCCAAATGCTGAAAAAGAACTCAACCTTACATTGGACCAATGAAGGGAAAAGGTGTTTTGAAGAAGTCAAGGAAGCAATTGCATCTGCTCCTACTCTGGTAAACCCTGACTTTTCTAAGGATTTTATACTTTATGATTTTGGAGACAATGATAGTATTTCCACACTGTTATTCCAGCAAAATGTTGAGAAGCAAGAACAACCAGTAGCTTTCTACAACGAAGGTCTAGATGGTTATGAGCTTAATTATACTCCTGTAGAAAAGCATGTCCTAGAAATTGTGAGGAGTTTGAAAAAGTTTAGGCACTTGTTATCCAATAACATAGTGAACCTAATGGTTTCCCACCCTTGCATAAAATATTTCTTGTTGGACAAGGACCTGAGCCATAAGAGGGCTGGTTGGATCACCAAAGTCATGGAATATGACATTCAGATTAAAGTGACCAAGTTGGTTAGAGGAAAGGGGCTATCTGAGTAGCTAAATGAAGGAATAGTAGACTCAAACCAGTAGAAGGAGGAGGTTGTTCTGATGAACGAAGATGCAGGACAGAGCACAAGCTAGACAACAGAGATGAAGTATTATCTCTCATCTGGTCAATGTCCTCAGGGCCTTGAAAGGAGTAAAAGAAGGTACTTTAGACTCCAAGCCCTCCTATTTATTGTTATTGATAACATTCTATATAGAAGGGATCATAGTGGTGTCTTGTTGAGATGTGTTGAAACTGACCAAGTAAATAAGATACTAGAGGAGTTTCATGATGGAGGTTCTGGAGGACACTTTGTAGCTAAAACCACTACTCTAAAAGTGATGAGAGATGGGCACTATTGGCCTAGCTTGTACAAGGATGCATTTGATTGGGTAAGGAGATGCAAGAACTATGCTCTGTTTGCTGGAAAAAAAAGTTAGCAACCCTCCCTCTTCATCCTACCAAGGTAGAGCAACCTTTCTCAAAATGGGGATTGGATTTTATTAGACCTATCAACCCCCCATCCAGTGCTGGACACAAGTGGATACTGGTGGCCATAGACTATTTTACCAAGTGGACAGAGGCTGTGGCACTAAGGGAAGAAAATGAAACCTATGTCCTAAACTTTTATCAAGACATTGTGTCCAGATTTGGTTCTCTAGATTCGACCATCTCAGATAATGTCATGGCATTCCTGGGAGCTAAGATTTTAGAATGGACACTCAAGCATAATATCTTTCTAAGTACGTCTTCTAACTATTACCCTCAAGGTAATGGCTAAGCAGAATCAATGAATAAAAAATTGTTGAGAATAATCAAAAGGACTATAGAAGGAAACTAGAGAGACTGACATAGCAAGTTGAAGCTAGCTCTATGGGAAAACATAATAAAACCTAAGAGGTCTATAGGAAACTCACCCTACACATTGGTATATGGAAAGGAAGCCAGGATCCCTTTATCTACTAAGTTGCCTACCCTGAGTCTAATTAAGGAGGTTGATCTTATGGAGGAAGATTCTATGCAAGTCAGGCTGGCTGAGCTTGTTGAACTTGAAGAAGCAAGAAAAATGGTGCTGGAGAACCTAGAGGCTCATCATACCCAAGTGAAGAAGAGTTTTGACAAGAAAGCCACACCTAAAGTCTTTAAAGAAGGGGATTTGGTCCTCAAGTGGGATGAAGCAAAACATAAACCAGTGAGGCATACTAAGTTTGATGCCATTTGGAGTGGACCTTTTATGGTGATTGGATGCAAGGCCCATAACACTTTTCAGCTAGCTAGCATGGATGGAGGGGAGTTGCCCATTCTAGTGAATGGGATCCACCTCAAGGCTTGTTTCTGAGGTTCTTTTCTACCCTGTACATTAGTAAATTAGGAGTTTTTGGCTTTCTGTGTTCCCTAAGTGCCTAGCATAAGTTTTTTCTCAATTTAGTGGCTTGCGGTTGCTTTCAATTGTTTCTAGTTTGGTGTGATTACCAATAAGTCAGAGAAGGTTTCTCTAGTAGTGAATAGTTTTGTTAAAGGATTAGTTATCTAAAGGAGATAGGTTCAGTTGTAGCTTATAGACTCTGTGCCTAATGGATCTTTAAGGTATCTGGTCAGGATGCTTAGCAGGCAAGCACTCCATAGAGGTCACCAGAATGTTGTCATATTTTTCTCATTCTTAAGTTTGGAGACCTAATTACTAGACAAGCTACAATAACCTAGTTTGTGTTATTAAGTGGTCTTGCTTAATATTTGCATTCATTTCATTGAAAAATACATGAAAATGAAAAGGAATTGAATTGCATCTACATCTACATCTACACATACATATATCAGTGACATGTATACTATTCAGAAAAGTAAAGAAATGAAAGGAAAGACATCTATCTGTGCTCACACAGGCCGTGAGCATAGCTGTTATCAGAATTGAATGAATGAGTGTAGATATACATAAAGAAATATTTAAAATACTCAGGTACCAAACATTGCCTAGTATTGAAGTCTGGATCTGGTTTTGTCCGGAGAGCTCCTGAGATCCAGAACCTGTAAGAAGAGAAGAGGGGATTTGGGTTAGATCCAATAGATCTAAGCAATGGCTGGTATCACAATATTCATAGATGCATACATACACTAAGCCATGCACCTCTAACAAAGGTTGTGCTTAGGGCATGTGTATCAAGGTTCTAAATACAGAAGGGCACCATGTTTTCACTAACATGTTTGTTTCATGTGCAGATATAGGGAAGCTGATCCAATAATGAATTCCATGGATGACATGGGCCCTTGATGTAAATCATGATAGGGAAACCTCATGATCTCCATCATGATCACATCAAGGGCCAAGAGCACATATTTTCTAAAATAAATTATGTCTAGATGAAGCGTAGCATCAATAGGGATCAATCAAACAACATGGCATGAAGCAAATACTGGTATGAAGGTGCAAACAGAATCTATGTGTTGTGACATGAACATGATGTTTCAATAAGCCAGCAGGGCACACTAAAACATGAATGTATCTCAAATCTACATTAAGATTATAATAGGGGATGTCATACATATATGGGCATGAGGAAAATGTCAACTCAATGGTAATGTCATTGATCCATGAGTGTCTGCGCATGCATTACAAGATCATTGAAATATGAATTCAAAGAAAACATAGGATGAATCATTACAACTGAGCATAGTGGAACAATATCATCTGTAGAGATAGTGAGCAAAGAGGTATAATGAAGCTCAAGAAGGGCTCAAATCTTATATCTAGATGTCCCTCTAACAACAACAAGAGTGTTTTAACATATGGTGCTCATGTTCTTGGGTCTCTCAAGGTTATAGCAAGGCATAGAAACAAAAGAGAAACACAAATCATGATAGGTTTTGATTCATTCACAATGCCTCAATAGTACAAGAAATCCCATAGTATTAATGAGGCTACCAATCTATAATGAAAATACAACATAGGTTCAACAGTGGATACAATGTTTTAACAGTTCATTAGGCTGCATACAATGGTGATCAAAACAATGATCAATATGAACTTAATAGAAACATAGTTGGATTCCAGTGTAAAAATAAATAGATGCAATAATGTAGATCAGATGGTTCCCTCGATCTATAAGGAAATGTAGTGATATGGTATGATCATAGTTAAGTGCATAGCATCAAATAGAATAATACCCTGGTCTATCAGTTCTCGGGCCTTATTTTAACTTGAAGATCAAAATGTCAAATGCAAAGGGAAATATGCATGCCACCATTGGGAAACAAGTTCATTCCAATGAATCAACAAATACACCAGTCATGCTATCGGGCCGTACCATTCATAACAATGATCAAACATAGTGGTGGTGCCATCCAAGGGTTTAAAGTGTTAAAAGCAACAAACTCAATGCATGCCTTCTATCATGCCTTCGAAGATATCAAAGGGAAACAACTAGTGTATACAACAAATGCCAATTCATGCTAGTGCTCAAATATAGAGAGACTCATTATATTATACCATGCCTTATTCAACATAAAAGGAGTAGTTGCATGTATGCTCAAGTTCAAGCTTGTGTCCTCAAAACTGATGACCACAAGTTACAAACATGATAATGCATACAGCCAACAGTTTGGATACCAAATGGTGAGTGATAAAAATGTCGTGTTCAAACTGTGATGCCCTAAATAGTCATGCTCATGCATTGGTAGTGAATATAAACAAATAATAACACATTTGAAACAATGATGCCATCAAGAATCAATGAACAATCAGTTGCCTGAAACCCTTGAAGGGTGAAATGAGATAATACAATACTAGGTTGATGCCCTAACATTACCAATTCATAGGCTTTTCAAACATAAAGAGGTAACAGGTTTCAATATAATGATAAATGGAATAGTGAATACAACTGTGCCCTAGCTTGTGGCTCATCGGGCATACGATGCTCTCGACAATTGCTTCGAAATATCACATATCACATGCCATTAACAACAGTGCCTTGTTCATATGGAAATCACATATATAAATGCAAAATTACAAAAGGAAACAATGTATGTTGTGCCCTATGCATTTGAAGAATAATGCCCTAAGCTGTTTGCAAGGAAAAAACCAGTATATACATCTATGCTATCAAACAGTGCATCAAAATGTACAGGAATACCCAAGTAACAGAGCTACAGTATGACATATCAAATGCCCTAATTCATGAAGTCTGAAATGAGAAGAATAAAGCACTATCCCATGTGAAAATGAAATATATTCACTCATGCCTACCTCAAGAGGATGTTGCCAAAGCTGGAGTGATGTTTCCAAATCGAAGCCGAGAAGACTGCAATGAGTTTGGAAAGTTGCCAAATGCCAAGTGTGGGAGCTGTAATGCTAGGATTTTTTGAGTATTATTTTGATAATGTTATTTCTTCCTCCCCTTTTTGGGGTTGAGTGTTATGATGATACCTCTAAGCTTTAGGTTATGTGTAGTTTATTGGTCATATGAATATCCTCCCATTTTTGGGTAGTTGATTTTTCATCTTTCTATGTATGTAACCTATAGTTTTTCCTAGGGCTTGGAGAATTTTTTATTTTAATGCTATTATTTTTAAGGATGTGCTTCCCTTTTGGTTGAGGCCTTTTTTAAAAAAATATGATTATATCTATTTGAGGTCATAAAGGGATAGGTTTTATTGTAAAGTCATGGTTCATTATTCATTGTAAGATATCGACAAGTGGTTTTTTTATAAACCATTGTCAGATTATTAGTTATAGACATGACTTAGTGGATAGAGCAATCATCTTTGACTATCTATTTTTAGGGTCCCTTTTCCCTCACCCCTAGGAATCTGGGAATCTAGCATTCAAACCATGATGTAGCCTCATGGGTCTATTTTATGAATTTTCCATTCTTAGGAGGTAGTAGGTTTGAATGCAGATTCTTAGTCTTTGCTTATATACCTCTCACTTTTGGTGATTGAGGTTAGCTCTTCATTCCTTCTCTTTCATATGAGTGTTGTAGCTCTGAGAGACACAATTGTACTTGTTTCTTTTCAACAATAAAAATTGATCCTTCTTATTCCCCTATAATTCTAGGTTTTCTTTTGAAGTCTTATGTTGATTATTGTGATGTTTCTATATCCTTAATTTGCATTTCAAATTCAAGTTGGTGTTCAGGGATTTATCTTGATTCGGTAGTGTGATTTGTGTGCAATCAAGAATATCATATTTTTGAAGTTCTTCTTCCTTTTCTGCATTCTAGGTACCTTGTTTTGCTAGGAGTTGAGAAAGTGGGATTGAGTTGTGAGTTTGATTTGTTTTTCTATTGGAGTAAGCTCGTTCTCAATTGTGGTTTCTCTTCAAAATTCAATGGATCACCTTTGTTTTAGTTCAGTCACAGTTGTTTAATTTCATGTACTTTCTCTCCCTTTCCCTTCAAAGTTTATATAAGTTTCAAGTGATCTAAAGGGAAGCTGACCCTTAATCCGGAGGTCTATTCTTGGATAGGTTACCCATAGCCTGAGAATAGTCCCATGTTTCACAGGATTTCTGGGTTCAACACTTAGCAAGTTGGGTGCAATCCTTAGTGACAATAGTCACTTGGGTTGAGCATGGTTACGAGTGTTCCAGTGACTCCATGGGTGAAACAAGGTTGTCATTGGCATTTACCCAGCCAATCGGAGCTGATGGAGTAGATGGTTCAATTCCAGGTTAGACGGTTTGAAAGATACACTACTGAGCCACTTTCAAGTCACCCTCACTACAAGTTTTGGCATCGACTGAGATCACCTTGCCAAATGCAAACAAAGTTGAATCGCCCAAAACCAAGAGAGGTTATTATAGACCTCAGACACATGATCCTATAGCACCTAATGGTTTGTTGATACCTCTCATGAGCTCCAGGATATGAGCCATGGAAAATCACTGCACAATCGTGCTTAGTGCACCTTAGGGTCACTTGGGTCAAGTGTGGTCGCAAGTGTTCCGGTGACTCCATGGGTGGAACGGGGTTGTCACTAGCATTTACCCAACCAATCAAAGCTGATGGAGTAGATGGTTTGATGCTAGGTCAGACAGTTTGAAAGATATGCTGCTTAGCCGCTTTACACTGACCCTCACTACAAGTTTTGGCATCGACTGAGATCATCTTGCCAAATCCAAATGAAGTTGAATAGCCCAAAATTGAGAGAGGTTATTGTAGACCTCAAAAACATGATCCCATAGCCCCTAACTATTTTTTGATACCTCTCATGAGCTTTGAGATACAAGCCCTGGAATAGGGCTGCCCAATCGTGCTTAGTGCACCTTGGGGTCACTTGGGTCGAGCGTGGTCGCAAGTGTTCCGGTGACTCTATGGGCTAAACAGGGTTGTCACTGGTGTTTACCCAGCCAAATAGAGTTGATGGAATAGATGGTTCAATGCTAGGTCAGATGGTTTGAAAGATACGTAGCTGAACTGCTTTCAACTAACCCTCGCTACAAGTTTTCACATCAACTAAGATTGTCTTGCCAAATGAAAATATAGTTGAAGCACCCAAAACTGAGAGAGGTTATTGTAGACTTTGGAAACATGATCATGTAGCCCTTGACATTTTGTTGATACCTCTCATGAGCTCTGAGATATGAGCCCTAGAAGATTGCTGCCCAATCTTGCTTAGTGCACCTTGTGGTCACTTGGGTCGAGTGTGGTCGCGAGTGTTCCAGTGACTCTATGGGTGGAACGGGGTTTTCACTGGCACTTACTCAGCCAACAAAGCTGATGGAATAGATGGTTCGATACCAAGTCAGATGGTTTGAAAGATACGCTGCTGAGCCACTTTCAACTGACCCTCACTGCAAGTTTTTTCATCGACTGAGATCGCCTTGCCAAATGAAAACAAAGTGGAATCACCCAAAACTGAGAGAAGATATTGTAGACCTCATAAACATGATCCCATAGCACCTCATGGTTTGTTGATACGTCTCACCAACTCTGAGATACAAGCCATGGAAGATCACTTCCCAATCATGCTTAGTGCACTTTGAGGTCACTTGGGTCAAGCATGGTTGTGAGCATTCCGGTGACTACGTGGGCAGAATGGGGTTGTCACTAGTGTCTACCTAGCTAACTAGAGTTGATGCAATAGATGGTTTGATGCAATGTCAGATGGCTTGAAAGATACGCTACTGATCCACTTTCAACTGACCCTCATTGCAAGTTTTGGCATCAACTAAGATTGCCTTGCCAAGTGCAAAGGAAGTCCAATCACCCAAAACTAAGAGAGGTTATTGTAGTCCTCAGAAACATGATCCTAAAGCACTTGATGAAATATCACTGCCTAATCATGCTTAGTGCACCTTGGGGTCACGTGGGTCGAGCGTGGTCGTGAGCATTCTCCTGACTCCATGGGTGGATTGGGGTTGTCACTGCCATTTACCCGGCCAATCGGAGCTGATGGAGTAGATGGCTTGATGCCAGGTCAAATGGTTTGAAAGATATGCTATTGAGTTGCTTTCAACTGACCCTCATTAGAAGTTTTGGCATCGACTGAGATCATATTGCCTAATGCAAATGAAGTTGAATCACCCAAAACTAAGAGAGGTTATTCTAGATCTCAGAAACATGATCTCATAGCCCCTAATGGTTTGTCAATACCTCTCACAAGCTCTGAGATACGAGCCCCAGAAGGTTGCTGCCTAATCATGCTTAGTGCACCTTGGGGTCACTTGGGTCAAGCGTGGTCGCGAGCATTTTGGTGACTCCATGGATGGAACAGGGTTGTCACTGGAATTTAACCAACCAACTAGAGCTGATGGAGTAGATGGTTCGATGCTAGGTCAGATGGTTTGAAAGATACACTGTTGAGCCACTTTCAACTGACCCTGACTGCAAGTTTTGGCATTGACTGATACCGCCTTGCCAAATGAAAATGAAGTCGAATCCCCCAAAACTGAGAGAGGTTATTATAGACCTTGAAAACATGATCCTATAGCACCTAATGGTTTGTCAAGACCTCTCATGAGCTATGAGATATGAGCTATGGAAAATCACTGTCCAATCATGCTTAGTGCACCTTGGGGTCACTTGGGTCAAGCGTGGTCATGAGTGTTCTGGTGAATCCTTGGGTAGAATAGGGTTGTCACTGGCATTTACCCGGCCAACTAGAGCTGATGGAGCAAATGGTTTGATGGAATGTCAGATGGTTTGAAAGATATGTTGCTGAGCCACTTTCAAGTGACCCTCACTGCAAGTTTTGGCATCGATTGAGATCACCTTGCCAAATGCAAACAAAGTTGAATCGCCAAAAACTAAGAGAGGTTATTGTAGACCTCAAAAACATGATCCTATAGCACTTGATGGTTGGTTGATACCTTGCATGAGTCTGAGATAGAAGCCATGAAAGATTGCTGCCCAATCATGTTTACTGCACCTTGGGGTAACTTGGGTCAAGAGTGGTCGCAAGCATTCCCATGACTCCATGGGTGGAACAGTGTTGTCACTTGCATTTACCTGGCCAACCAGAGCTGATGGAGTAAATAGTTCAATACTAGGTTGGACAGTCTAAAAGATATGCTGCTAAGCCACTTTCAACTGATCCTCACTACAAGTTTTTGCATCGACTGAGAGCATCTTGCCAAATGCAAATAAAGTTTAATCACCCAAAGCTGAGAGAGGTTATTGTAGATCTTGAAAATATGATATTGTAACCCTTGATGGTTTGTTGATACCTCTCATGAGTTCCAAGATATGAGCCCTAAAAGATCATTGTCCAATCATTCTTAGTGCTCCTGGGGTCACTTGGGTCGAGGGTGGTCACGAGCGTTCTGGTGATTCCGTGGGTGGAATGGGGTTGTCACTAGCATTTAACTGGCCAACTAAAGCTAATGGAGTAGATGGTTCAATGCCAAGTTAGATGGTTTGAAAGATACACTGCTGAGCCACTTTCAACTGACCCTCACTGCAAGTTTTGGCATCGACTGAGATCACCTTTCCAAATGCAAACAAAGTCAAATTTCCGAAAACCAAGAGAGGTTATTATAGACCTCAGAAAGATGATCACGTAGCCCTTGATAGTTTTTTGATACCTCTCATGAAGTTTGAGATATAATCCGTGGAAGATCGCTACCCAATCGTGCTTAGTACACCTTGGGGTCACTTGGGTCAAGCGTGGTCATGAGCATTCCAGTCACTCCGTGGGAAGAACAGGATTGTCATTGGTGTCTACCTGGCCAACTAGAGCCAATGGACTAGATGGTTCAATGCCAGGTTGGATGGTTTGAAAGAGACGCTACTGAGCCGCTTTCAACTGACCATCACTACAAATTTTGGCATCGATTGAGATCACCTTTCCAAATGCAAACAAAGTCTACTCGCTCAAAACCAAGAGAGGTTATTGTAGACCTCAGAAACATGATCCTGTAGCACTTGATAGTTTGTTGATACCTCTCACGAGCTCTAGGATATGAGCCCTAGAAGATCACTGCCCAATCATGCTTAGTGCACCTTGGGGTCACTTGGGTCGAGCATGGTCGCAAGCGTTCCGATGACTCCGTGGGTGGAATAGGGTTGTCACTGGTGTTTACTCAGCCAACCGGAGCCAATGGAGCAAATGGTTCAATGCCAGGTTAGACGGTTTGAATGATACACTATTGAGCCGCTTTCAACTAACTGTTAGTGGTATGTTTGAAATTTGAACTGTGAAACTAATCATGTTTAAGCTTGTGAAATTTGAACTGTGAAGCTTATTATGTTTGAGGTTTAACTTTTATAGATTGTTTGAAATGATAAAAAAAAATATCCTTAAAAAATTATAAACAACAATCAAACATGTAAGAATTCAAACCATGTAAATGACATAAGTAAATGACATGTAAGATCCCTTCTTGGCACTATTGGCCACCCATACATGATTTTGGTCATAAGTCCTTATCAAGAGTTTTAGGACATTTAACTTTTAAATCAAATTGACTATTACAAATTTCCATTATATGCTTCAAAAGATCTCAATTAACCATTAAGGATCCATTTTTCCTTCTATCTCTGATTGGATCTATGGTGATCATAGGTGTCTTCATAGGTTGTCCTACACAAGTTAAAATCCACATACAAAACCAAGTTTATTCACTCAAAATACAATCTAAGAAAGTTGAAATTAATGTATTGAAATTAAGCTTAACAAACTTAGAAAATAATGCACTAAGTTAACTTATTACCTAGTCAAGTGTTCCTGAAGGGTCATCTCTTTTTTTCAGGGTCTCCAATAGTGCTTCATGATCAGTAGTACTAATAGTCCAAAGTTATTTTGTCTTTGGTCTTCCTTGATGCTTTGACAACTTGACATTTGTTGCTATAACAAGGTGTGAATACACGAGAATAGTTTTGTGCTTCTCATAGTCTTCAAATGCAGCAATTCCATTCTTTATAGTCATGTATGTTCACAGCCATGTTCTTGCAACAATAACTAAACCAGTAGGATATGTGAACCCATCACCATCTATCATCAGTTGTACAAGCTTTTGTTTACCTTGTACACAATGTGTTAACCAATGCAAAAACATTTCCTAGCTTCAAAAGATCTAAAAGATGGTCATAGTCAACTGAAGTGTCCATGTCATCATTTCTTATAGAGAGTGTCAAAGATAAAGGAGTTAGATATTGTGGAACCCATGTATCCACCCACTCACTTGACTCGTAATGATCCCAATCATACTGAAAACACATGGGGCAAAAACAAGCCAACTCTCATGTCCAAATGGTCCATGTACTACTATTGGAGCTTCAGAATGAATTCATTTTTGAAGTGTCTTTCACTGTTTGACAATCCAATCTATCTCCTATAGTTCCCTCCTCAACCAACCAAAAGAATCTATGCACTGTAGAATCAAGAGCCCCCCCTGTGACAATGCTAAAGTACACCAATCAACAATAGAATGAGCATCAAGAAGTACAACACCTAAAATCCTCAATTGGTCCTTAACTAGAGCTCTCTTCACACATGCACCTACTCCATCATGCTCCCCGTTCCCATGCCTTGACTCAAAAAAACTCTAAATATGAGGTACACCTCTCTCCACATGCATTCTACACAACCAATAAAACATTTTGGCATTCTTAAATTGACCGGTGCAATTATCCAACCAAATGAGATGCCTATCCATACCAATACCATTTTCCTGCAAGAAGTCAAAATAGTTCTAGAAACAATGTTGAACAAACTCATGAGAGTGAGACTTGTCGTCACTCATATAAAAATGGTACTCTTTGATTATCTTTTGCTCATCTTTTGTGCTATCAGGGGACTGTGTATATGTGATGTGTACAAAAATAGCAACCTGAATGGAATTGTAATATTGAGCTTGAGTCTCATTTTGAGACTGCAATGTATAGTTCTCCCGCAAAGTCTACAATGGATATAATAGTTCCAATGGGGAAAGTGTCCTTACATGTGCTGAATTGTTGATCAAACCATTGAGACCTGTGACTATGCCTTGCATACTTGTAAAAAATATTTTTCTTGAAATCTGAGATAAAATCAGCAACATTGTATTCTTTTACAACTAACTCACATCTAGAGCCTTCACCTCCACTCTTCAATGTATATTTTCACCATTTCATATACCCTTTTTTGGATGAGTGTCTTTCCAAAATTGTGTTCCAAACCCTCATGAAAACATGTTCTAAACTTGGAGAAGCCACCATAATCTAAGCACTTGGTATTTAAGCAATCTTTTTTATTAAATAAACAACCATCATCTCTATGACATAAAAAATTGATCTAGCAAGTCTCTTGATGATTTGGGAAGACCACTTGCACCAAAATCTTCTACCATTTCATTATTATACAAAGTAGAATGAATGGACCGTAAGAATTCATGATGCATTGTAAAATCAACATGATATTTGCAACAACATGTATTCCAAATCTTAAGGGGTGCACAATAAAATGGCTTCATGGATTCAAAAGACCTTTGTGATATTTTCAATGTTGGATGTGTCTCACAAAATTTTTTATACAACATTGTTTGACTTACCTCCACATAATGTTTAGGATGTGGAGTGTGGTCTTGATTGCCAACTCTCAACTTCAAGACATCCTTCACATTTGGTGACACTCTTGAGTTAGCATCCCAAAATTGTTGAATTTCATCCTTGACAACATCTATTAGCTTCTTATCAAAACATGGAAGTCTCCCACCATAAGCCCATGTATCAATTTGAAGTGGATCATCAAGTCTTTCTCTTCTTCCAAGTGCTCTAACCCAAAGTTTTCCGATCTATATTGAAGTCAACACAAGTTTGTCTCATCAAACGAGCCTTTCTCAACTGATGACTTACTAAGGAGGTTGTAATAATACTCCGAGAAACTCTCTTGTCTTTTTCTCTGCT